>OY856415.1:556738799-556936299 GCA_963693085.1 Alisma plantago-aquatica | reverse complement strand
GGGGAGGATGGGAACCCTGAAGGAGAGGAGAGATTTGATGTTGTCACAGCCAAGGGGGGTCCTAGTCAGGCTCGTGGTGAAGATGGAATCCCTAAGCATGTTGCTGAGAAGAAAGATGATCTTTTCGAAGCCAAGGAGGGTCATCAGTGGGTCTGTGGTGATCATGTTCTTCCTATGCATGTTTCTGAGTAGAGAGATGGTCTTGTCGCATCCAAGGAGGGTTATTGTCTGGTTTAGGGTGAACAAGGACTTTGTGAGCACAATTCTGAACAGTTGCTCAAGGGTGAGATCAAGGGATACGAAGACATGCCTATCTATGGGCAGACAGGGACATACTCAGGGAGTGCATAAGGAAGAAGGCAGAAGAGTGGAGGGGGGAAGGGAAGAAGGGTGAGAATGTTGACGTGGTTTGGGTCTCGTCAGGGGGTAGGGAGGATGAGGGGAAGGTGAGTTCTATTGAGTATGTGGAGGGGAAACAATGAAGGAAGGGGGTGGACAAGATTCAGGTGGAGATAGAAGGAGAAGGGGTGCTAGGGGGAAAGCGTATGAGAATGGAGGTCCAGATGGAACCATTACAAACTTCAGTAGCGGGCACTGGGGAGGTCCATGCCCGTGAAGGGCAATGAAAACCTTATGTTGGAATGTCTAGGGTTTAGGCGGCCCTGGGACAGTAGACTCTCTCAGGAGGTAGTGTTGGAGAGATATGCCTGACTTAGTCTTTGTTATGGAGACTATGTGTAGAGGAGGCAATAAGGAGGCAGTGAGGAGGAAGTGTGGTTTCAACTCGGGCTTCAGTGTTGACAGCAGAGGAAGGGTGGGGGGATTGGGGTTGTAGTGGAGAGGGGATGATGTCATAGTGAAGTCTTTCTCATATCACCATATCAGTGTGGTGGTAGGAGTTGAGGGAAGTTCAGAGTGTTTCTATTTTGTGAGAATCTATGGGTGGGTGGCCACACATGAACGGTATCACACTTGGCAACTGATGGAGGAAATTTGTGCTCAAGCTAGGTGGCCTATTGTGCTAGGTGGGGACTTCAATGAAATTGTTTCTCATGCTGAAAAGAAGGGAGGACAACCGAGGAATGAATGGAAGATGCACAACTTCAGGGAGGCTATAGGCAAGTGCCAGCTGACTGATTTGGGTTCTACGAGGAACAAGTTCACTTGGAAGAGAGGGTTGCAGGCAAACAATCTGACTCAGGAAAGATTGGACCGGTTCTTGGCGAATAGGAGATGGTGTGACATCTTCAATAACAGAAAGGTGAAAAACTTTTCTATTCTCAATTCTGACCATGGGCAGATTCTTTTGTGGGCAGAACGTAGAAGACAGGGGGAGGTTCATCTTGGGAAAAGGTTTAGGTTAGAAACCTTTTGACTTTCTTCATCGGAGTGCAAGGAGGTAGTCACACAGGCCTGGGATAGCAACTACACTTTGGGTCTCAAAGGGTAGATAGATATTTGTGTAGAAAAGCTGGCAGGGTGGGTGGCGGATAAATTTGGAAACTTCAAAAGGAGAATTCTAAAGACAGAGAAGAGGCTTTGCAATGCTCAGAATTGGCCACCTTCTAATGATATGTTACAGGAATGTGAGGCGTTAGCCAAAGAGCTGCATGAATTTCAACAGATGGAAGAGAGTTATTAGTTAGCCAGGCCCAGAACCAATGAGATGCAAGATGGGGACAGGAACACAAAGTACTTCCACCATAAGGCCAGTCAAAGGAAGAGATGAAACACCATAGACAGACTATTTAAGGAGGATGGAAATTGGCACATGAAGCAAGATTCTATTGCTGAAATTATTTCAACATATTTTAATTATCTCTTCTCCAGTTTTAACCCATCAAGAATGTATGATTTTCTAGAAGGATTTCCACGGGTGGTTCCTGAAGCTGCATTTTTAGATTTAGATCATGTCCCCATGGAGGCAGAGGTATGGAAAGCTCTACAACAAATGCATCCTAACAAGGCCCTGGGACGAGACAGGATGAAAGCAATTTTTTACTAGAAGTTTTGGGGGGTCATTAAAAGCAGCTTGATGTCCTTTATCTCTAAATGGTGGAAAGGGGAGGTGGGTCTAGAAGACATTAATGATACAGATATTGTGCTCATTCCTAAGACAAATAGTCTGGTCTGGTTGTCGGAATATCGCCCAATCAGCCTTTGCAATGTCTCTTACAAGATCATTACCAAGATCTTGGCGAATAGAATTAAATCGTGGATGAATGATATGATTTTTGAAAATCAAAGTGCTTTTATAGGAGGAACGATGTTCATAGACAACACTCTAGTTGCCTATGAAACTTTCAATACTATGAAGCACCGAAAGAAGGGGAAAGAAGGTTTGATGGCTCTCAAGTTAGATATGAGCAAGGCTTATGATAGGGTGGAATGGCCATTCTTGGAGAAGGTCATGAGGAGGATGGGTTTTCCGAACACATGGAGGATTAAAGTGATGGAGTGTGTGACTAGCATTCCAAACAAGTTCATCATCAATGGCAACAGGAGGGGATCTTCAAGTCCATCTAGAGGTCTCCTCCAAGGTGACCCTATCCCCCCCTATCTCTTTATTTTTTGCACTGAAGCACTCTCCTTTTCTCTGTCTAAAGTTGTGAATGATAATAAAATTCATGGGACAAGGATTTGCAGACGGACACTACGTGTTACTCACCTCTTTTTTGCAGATGATAGCATTGTGTTCACAAGGGCTACCTTAGAAGAATGCTCTGCTTTAGCTGAAAGTTTCAGCCAATACGAGAGGGCATCCAGACAGAAAATTAATTATGAGAAGACAGAGGTTTCCTTTAGTGTGAACGTCACAGGAGAAAGGCGTGAGTTGATCAAGAACTGGCTGCAAGTTAGGGAGGTGGACATGCATGAGAAGTATCTTGGACTCCCTATGGTGGTGGGGAGATCTAAGAAGCTAGTGTTTCTTGTGATAAAAGATAGAGTGTGGAAAAAGTTGTTGGGATGGAAAGAACAACTTCTCTCTAGGCCAGGAAAAGAGGTGTTGATCAAGGCAGTTATCCAAACTATGCAGACGGATCTTATGAGTATCTTCAAGCTTCCAGAAGGTCTTATTGATGAAATCCATGTGATGATGGAAAGGTTTTGGTGGGGTTCCAAAGAAGGGTAGAGGAGGATTCACTGGATGAGATGGGAGAGGTTATGTAGGCCCAAAGATTGTGAAGGGATGGGGTTCTGAGACTTGAAAGCTTTCAACCAAGCACTTCTATCTAAACAAGGATGGAGGTTGGCTGTATATGGTGAGACTCTTGCTTCCCGGATCTTAAAGGAGAAATATTTTAGGTCCTCGTCCGTCTTACACGTGGAGTTGGGGGGGGAATCCCATCTATACTTGGAGGAGCATATGGGGGGCCATAAAGTAGGTGAAGAATGACTTTCTTTGGAGGGTGGGTGATGGGGAAAGTATATATATATACAAGGATATGTGGATACCACAGCTCGATGGCACTGTACATCGATATTTGATGCATGGACCAGTGGAGTATAGGACGATGAGTGATTTGATATGTAGGGGGCCAAAGAGATGGAATATGGAAGCGGTAGAGTCTTGTTTTCCCACACAAATTGCTAGGAGAGTTCTCAACATTCCACTATCCCAGCGGAATGAAGAGGACAACCTTTTTTGGGATAAGGAGAGTAGTGGTATGTTCTCAGTCTGAAGTGCTTATTTCCTTATTCATGCAGGTACAAACTTGGTAGATGGTGTGGATATGGAGATATGGAAAAGACTATGGAAATAGGGATGGTCACCAAAGCTGAAACACTTTGTCTGGAGAGCTTTTAGGAACTTTCTTCCCATCAAGGCAGAGCTTATGAGAAAATAGGTGACGTAAGATGATGGCTGCCACCATTGCAAACAACAGGAGGATATTTCTCATGCACTGTTACACTATGACTGAGCAAGGCAGATATGGGCGACGAGTGAGTTTGCATGGACGGGACAACTAGGAGCACATGACGTAGGGAGCTTAGCGAGGAGCTTACTTGAGGATGGGGATAGCTGATGCAAGGATGAGGTAGCTACTCTTTTGTGGGTGGCACAGACAACAAGGAATAAAGCTCTATTTGACAATTATCCACCTTATTTTTTGGGCCTTGCAGCTAGCTTCATCAACCTTGTGGTGGATCATGCACGGTATCACACAACCATGGTTCATTCAGCTACAACGCCCGTAATGGTTACATGGCAGTGCCCACCAATAGACAACGTGAAGATCAACGTGGACACATCTCTCACCATGATGGAGGACAATGTCTATGGCACAGCCATTAGGGACAAGCACATACAACTTTTATGGACTTTCTAGTGTCAGCTAGAGCAGCCGTACTCAGTGCTTAGTGCGGAGGGTACGTCTGTTTTACATGTCATGCAACTCGCTCTTAGGGAAGGCTACATGGACGTAGTGGTGGAGACGAACTGTTTACTTTTAGTGGAGGCGGTGAAGAAGGGACATGGTGGACGAGGCTATGACGATTTTATCATTCGTGACATTGTCAAACTCTCTTATAGTTTCGTTTCTTTCAATTTCGTTTTTGTTAGAAGGCAAGGCAATAGAGTAGCACATGCCTTGGCCTCTTCAGCGTGTCATTTTGTTAACCCTCACTTTGTCAGTGAGGGGTTTGAGGTTCAGATCCTTGTACTTGTTGCAAATGATTTGAATACTTAATAAAATGGTGAGCACCCTTTATAAAAAAAAAAGGTATATATATCTATATATATATACACATATATGTATATATGTATATCTATATATATGTATATATATATGTATATATATGTATATATGTATAAATATGTATATATATGTATATATGTGTGTATACGTATGTATATATATATGTATATATGTGTATATATATGTATATATGTATATATATATGTATATATATGTGTATATATATGTATATATGCATATATATATGTATATTTATATATGTATATATGTATATATATATGTATATATATATTTATATATGTATATATATATATATGTATATATGTATATATATATGTATATATATATATATATATATATATATATATATATATATATATATATATATATATATATATATATATATATATATATATATATATATATATATATATATATATATATATATATATGGGTGTTCATTCGATACCCGCGCGGGTAGCCTGATTTTTCTCTACCCGCACATCCAAAAGTGTAACTATATGGTACACAAAAGTAACTCTAAGATCAAAAGAGTAACTATATTGATAAAAGAGTAACTATATGACTAAAAACGTAACTACGCAGAAAATATACAGTCAGTAAATACATGGATGTATTTTTTTATTTTGGTGGGGCAAATGATATTATTTTTGGATAAAATTTTTGGGGAGCTAGATAAAATGCTCCTCTACAATTTTGAAATTAAAAAAAGTGACAGGAAGGGTGTGCGGCTAGTTACCCATGCGGGTATTAAATATGAACCCTATATATATATATATATATATATATATATATATATATATATATATATATATATATATATATATATATATATATATATATATATATATATATAGGGTAGTGATCCAATGAGAAACATCCTACGATGAGAGCATTTTGAATAACTAAAAATTTGTTACTATTTTTTAAAATCCAATCATGTAGAGGGGAAAAGCATCAATTCATTTACCTTATCACAAAAAGTCTTTGCAATTAGACATTGTTCACATGTCCATATGTACAATGTACACTTTTTACATCCAACAATCATCCTAAAATTCATTATAGAGCATCAAAAAGTATTTTTTTATTGTGAATGATATACAAATCAGATGGTGATAAGATTTTATAGGAAGGTAAATATTAAGATATGTTTGTGATCTATATGGTTAGATTATGAAAAATTGGTCCATGTGAAGAGTTATTTAAATGCCTCTCATGCTCTCACCAAGATATGTTTCTCACTAGATGGTTGTCATACATATATATATATATATATATATATATATATATATATATATATTGATTCACCTATGACCTCTTCCTTAGATGGTTTCAAGAACATAAAATGCTATTTTAATTCCAATTCCACCCAAAAGATAGGACAACAACAACAATTGGATATCCCCCCTACTTACTTCTGACTACTATTTTTTCCTATTACAAAGAACATGACATCCAAAAGTAATGCATGGGTGGAGAAATTGTCATTGGGCCTAAATGTCAATGGTGTGCATATTACTGGTGAATCAGACTATTATGATCTCCTTACAATCATCAATTCTCCAATTACCTTCTACCTAGTTCCTCCATCTCTTGACCCAAAATAATTTAGGACTACCTCTTAATATCACCTTCATTGCATTGTAGTCTATCCAACACTTAGAAGGACTACCTCTTAGTATCTATAATGAATCTAGTTTCACTCTACCCTCTACCTATGGATGAACTAGTGATAATGGTGTGTCTCAAGTCTCCTATGGTGCAATAGGATGGATATCCATCATTAGTATTCTACCATACATGTTGGATGTGGGTACCTTCAAAAAATATCTCTATAATTAGTACTAAACTACATTACATACACCATGCATCCCAAACTTCCAATTACACTAAATCTCTCTACTTTATTATTGTGGATGTACTAAGCCAACTTCCTTAAAAATCTAAAATTCATACTTGGCCAACACAGTTAGTCAATTTGTATGAATGTTGAAGAGTATCATGATCACTCATATATACTAAACAACCTCGCCAACTATCCCACCACTATGTCTACCTAAAAGGTTAAATCCATTCACCCATATAAAGTTGACGTGAACCCCTTTAGCAAGATACCACTTAAGATAAAGGTCATATTTGGGTTAATAATATTCCAATTGGGTACACAACTACAACGAAAACCACATATTGTCTCTCAGTGGCCCCAAATCTCATCTTCTAATTTTTAGGATGAAAGGCCCATAATCCCTTCTTTGATGCTAATTAAGGTCTTACCAACCCAACATGTTCGTAGACGATCAATGACAACATTTAATTGTTTCTTACTCAGATTAGAACTCGACACTATATGGTAAATTCTTCATATTTGACACACATATAATTTTTATGATTTTACTCCATGTCCATAGAATGTGTTCATCTTACTATTGATAACCAACTAAAAATTAAAGTTATGATAAAATATATTATCATCATGGATTCACCCAAATTCCTATTTTATGTCTAATCCATCCCCTTCCTTGCCCCCTTCTTCCATGTATGGTTGATAATGAAAACATATAGGTGGTTTTGATGGTTACATATAAATTTGTTGTAGATCCTAGTTTGATAAGCTCAACCAACCATTGGTAGGATATCAAATTGCATTATAGATATTGAACATGTGTTAAGCTTAAATAATCATTTGAATTCCACATGTGTTGAATTCTAGAATTTTAAGTGTTTGGAGACATACTTTGCACAATAATTGGGAAATGTATCTACTTATATCAACCCAAAATAAGTAATATTACATGTTTTAAACATATTATACTAGTTAGGTTTTATTTCGATGAAATTATGACAATTTCATGTATGTTGATTTGTATATTGGTAACAACAACCTACTTGACTAATATGAGTGGATTTTGAATAATAATGATTGTAATTTGGATAGTTAATATTTCTTATTAACTTTCATAGTTTACAAGCAAGTTTGTGTAATAGAGTAGAACTAGATGGTTTGCATTTCATTTGCTTAGTTTACTGTAAATATTGTTAAACTAAACTTAAATGGGACATCTGAAAGATTTGATCTTATAATTAGTTATTTGAATGCATAATAATAGATCATGAGATTTTGTGAATTTTTTTAGTTATCTATTGATCATCTAAGAATATCATTAATGAGGACAATGTGTCTTTTAAACTAACAAAACCACATATGCTCTATAATCTCCTATTGGGTAATATTGAGGGAAAAAACCCTTTGTCTTAATATGAACATGCAAACTGTAAGAAAAATATTATCTTACAATTTTTTTTTTAAATTTCAATGTAAAGATAGAATAACCATTAAACCCTATGTCTAAATTGACATGTATGAAGGTGGCCAACTCCTCACAATTGCACATATTTACTCTCTAATTATGATTCAATCATTAGTAAAAACTACTACATTATATGTAGAAGCATACTTAGTATTGTCTTCCCTGAGAGTCGTGATTTTATATTGAAAATGCATAAAAATATACTTAATTACGAAAAAACCACTAAATAGGGAATAATTATGGAATAAGAGAATTTAAGGAAAAAATAGTTTCAGGGAAAGATGGAATAATTTCGATAAAGGATAAAATTTAATATGCTCTTATAAAATTAAATGTAAATTGATAGTTAAACTGATATATGTATGTTTAATGTATTGTTCCTAATTTGAAGGAAATATGACATACTAAGAAATTAAGGTAACCCAATTGAGGAATGACATACAAATCAAGAAGAGCGAATTATCCTGCTTCAAAGTATAATAATAAATATATTATAATGGATGATCGATGAATGGATAGGGCAAAAAGAATATGATATGAAAGATGAAGTATACAAACCATCAAACCTAACTCTAACCCTAATATTCCAACTCACATGATGGTTGAACATAATATGTTTTTTGACAAGATAATGAATATGATGAATTGAAAATATTTAAATAAACATTAAATATTTATAATTCATGAAAGTTGAATGGGAAATAACAGTCATGTGGTTTTGAGTCATTATAGGGTACTTCAAACTATTTATATATTGAATTATCCCAAATAGACTCATCATAAAAAAATAAAGAGTTTTTTAGTTTATCATGAATTGATAATTACCAGTGAGATTCTTGTGTCATGTCTTTTGTTCAACTTTCCTTGAATCAAATTATCAATAGCTTTTGTCGTGTTTCATTAAAATGACCCATTGGTTGAGAACTTCTAAAATGTATTCCTAATATATTGAATACTCTACTAGTTAACAAGTTCAAGACACTACTTAATAATAAATCATCACCAAATGATTTGAAATACGAAGAACTCATAGATGGTGAAATTTCATATGAAAATGAGTACAATGTGCTGTATAGTATCCCTATTTAGGGTATCATGAGTACTGATAAATCATATTCATGCACAAATTGTTGTTGCATTCAGTAATAGAATACATGCTTATTACTTGTGTTAAATTGGTCTGATAAAGAATGAAGTATAGCATTGATACGAAATCTTTGGTGATACCTATCTATGACTTATATTCAAGGAAAATCATTCATAGTGGCATATTGATTAAGGTAAATATATGAGTGATAGTGATTCATAATTGTACTACTAGAAAGAGATTGAGACATTTGTATTATCTTGTACACATTAATGTGTCTATTTGATTCTAATTGTAGTCTATGGATGTCATTGCTTAGTATATCACATGCTTATATTGAATTCTAATGTTTACAAGACAAAATATTAATTGATTTGATAATTATAGATATTCTTTTTTCCATTAATTATATTTTAGAAAGAATTTAGTGTAAAATAAAAATAAATAAAATTCTTGAATTATAGCAAGACTAAAACCCTTGATAAGAACTTCTCTAGTGTTTAGATTCTAGGGAAGTGATATTTGTATCCATGTAGCACCCTATTGCTAGTGAGAAGGTTCTTGTAATCACAATACTCTCAACTAAGAATCAGTTAGAGATCCATGTGTGGATTGAATGTGACATCATTCAATAAGGGATGATCCATCTCTTCAGTGTTGATTTTAATTGAGTGTAGGACCTCACATAGTCAGGGTAGGCTTAGAGCTCCAATGTAGTTTTCTATATCTTAAATTTATCGACATCGTACATTTTAGAGTGGAGTTGTTTTTAAGAAACTTTTTATTTGAGTCTTTAGACTCTACATTGTGATTTTTAGATGGTGGTAGTCATACAAGTTTTACTAGAATCTAGACTTATGTATGTTCATAGCTTATAATATTTTTTATGTGATTTCTAGAGAAGCTCTTAAGGGCTAGTGTTGTAAAAACTCGTTCTTTTAGACCAATTATTTTTTCAATATGATTTAAATCAGAATACATGTAAACAAGTATGGATACATTCATGATTTACAATCAAAGTCACAAAAGCCTATACATGTTGATAATACATTAAAACATATGTGAATCCTATCTACTCTTCGACAGAGGACAACTCTTACATTTCAATAAATAGCAAAGATACTTTCCAACATAATATGATTCATTGTGTCTTGACTCTTACAATTAATGAAATTTGTTCCTATTCCATTGCATCCTTCCATTGTAGTGATTGTTGAGATACAATAATAGCCATTGTATTTGAGCATAAGAGTTCTAAATGGGACTAAATGACATCATGATGAACAAACATAAGATTGTGACTTGAAACTGAAGGACAAATTGGTAAATAGACTCAATATAGTCAACTCAAATGTCGGGTCAATTTTCTAGTATGTTACAACTCTTCCACAATTTAAATTGATTTCAACCCTGAAATCAAATTATTCTTAACAACCCTATTCTTGTTCGGGTCTAATCAATAAATTAATAGACGTACTACTATGGTTTTCTCAAATTTCATCCTCAACTGAAACACACAATTATGATTCTCCTTCCTCTAGACTATGCCATAGTCATGGTGACTAGCCAATTCTTTTACTACCCCATGAAGTTAATAGATTGATTCAGGGTCAAATTATATTGGAAACGTATGTCATTTATGGAGGTGAGAGCTTAGTGATGATGGGTCCATGTAAGGCTTCTAATGTCATGTTCTGATATGAATGCATGCAATTTAAATTAATAGACATCAACTATTTTATCAAAAATTCTTTTGCACAATAAAATGGTTGGTTATTAAGGTGCAGATTAATATTTTATGAGATTTTACTCAATATTTTTGTCACTAATCCTTATATGATATTTCTTTAGATCAAGAATTTAGATATATTTATTTACTTTCCAATTTTGAGTTGGGTAGGGCTTTATTTCAATTTGATATCTACATCATATTAGTTTTGAATTGTTTGTATATGTACATAATAGTTACAAGTTCAAAAATATTCAAACCGAAACCTTCATCCTAATTCAACATATTATTAAATACATCTTAATTAACTGCAATATCACCTTCTTTTACCCAAAAATTCCTACTAACATGTATGTAAAGTTGAATTTATTTCAAGTGTAACAATATTTTACCACTTATATTCTCTAAAGATGACTCCACATTCATAAGGCGAATATATTATTCTTTTTTATCAACATTATTTTGATTGATTGTTCACATAAAGGATATATGGTTAGGTAAAATCTTCCTTAGACACCTCAGCTCATTCCACTTACATGGTGATGCTTATCCTCCATTAATATGTTCTTTAGGTAGACTTTTTGTGAAATTATATACACCTAAGTTATATCATGTTCACCAATTGTTTTCAATATTCACTTAAAACGTGTTAAATTTGAAAATGTTTACATGAATCCAAAATTTGCAATGTTTGTTATACTTATCCATTCTATTTTTTTATATTTGTAATTATCTGCGAGTTTCCAAAACTAAAGAGATATTCTAGGGGTCTTATCTATTTGTATACCTATTATGGTAATCATGTTCCAAGGGACATATTGTAAATCTATACACATATCTCTAACACTTCTACATCAATAATAATTTTATCAAAATACATACCTAGAGGGCTCAAAGAGAAACTAGTTGGGCTAGAAAATATATCATAAGCTGTCAGCTATTTGCCTAAGTTCAAAGTGTACTAGCTAACTAATCCTAATTTCTAGGATATTTGCACGAGTTCCAACTGTTTATAGCTATGATACCATGTTGTAAAGACCTAGTCTTTATGGCCAACTTTTTTTCATGTAAACCGATTAGGGCACATTCAAGAATTACAATCAGAGTCATAGAAGCCTATACATATGGACTACAACTCAAAACATATGTGAATACTATCTACTCTTTGAAAAAGGATAGCTCTTGCACTTTATAACTACCAAAATTACTTTCCAACATAATATGATTCATTGTATCATATAGAAATGTGTCTTAACTCTTACAATGAATAAGTTGGTTCTAATGGCATTGCATCCTTCCAAAGTAGTAAAATTTTGAGCTACAATGTCTGACCAATGTATCTGAGCATTAGAGTTCTACATGGACTAAATGACATTATGATGAGAAAATATAAGATAGTGACTTGAAACTAAGGGACTATTTGGTAAATGGACTCAATGTAGTCAAATACAAATGTCAAGTGAAATTTCCGACATGTTACAAGTGTCCATTTGTTTCCTTTTTAGTTTATTTATGGACCCCTTCCTACATAGGCATGTTATATAGGAGTCTGAATTCAATGTTCCAGGACTATTGTTCTGAACCTATCTCAATAAATCTGTGTCATAGAAACACCTCACTAGATTTTTTAGGGGTGGGTTTTTAGGTAAATTTATGGTGTAGATTAGGTGGAATAGTATATGTAACATAAAGACAAAACAATGCATCTAAATCTGGAAGAAATAGGCAGGAGGAGAGGGAGAGTAGAGGAAGCATAATTGGCTTGTTGTTTCCTAATGGATGTAACAGCCGCCACACTTGAGAAACATAGGGTGCGCGGGTGAGGAAGAAGACGGTCAAGGCCGTTTGATCAGATAATCAAATAAAAGGAAATTGATCATTTAGTTACTTCTTTTTCATAAACTCCCATTATCTATGTAATTTTCTATCTCTCAATATTCTAAAAAGTACTAACTCCCCTCTATTTATGGTCTAGGACTATTAAAATTATTTACTTTCACATTTAAATAAAAAATGAATATCTATAAATCTATAATGTTTTCTTATGTGATTCCTAAGATAAGGATCTTTAATTGATTCCATTATTCAATTGGGGGTATCAAATAGGATGATCAGACCAAAATGAGGACAATTTGCATTTTGTTGCTCAAATATCAAGATAATTGAATGAAGCACAAATATGAATGTACATTTCTTGATTTGTGTGTGTCATCCTTGTGCAGGGGCTATGCTAATCTTATCTGTATTGTTCCAATTTTATCAGATGTCTTTGAAGACACATATGAATGCAAATTTTAAAAAAATAGGATTTTATTGCTTTGGAGGATTATGTATAATAGCTCAAGTTTGAATTTGGTGCCAAATTGTGGTGTGTTCAAGTATATGAACCAAATATTACTGATATTAAACTCTGGACAACATTTTCCATAATTTTATATAATAAAAGAAAATAAATAATTATATAAGACTATATGACATCATTTTTTAAAAGGGGATTGGATATAGGTCAGGGTGGTATTTTATTTGCATTCTTGGATTTCCTTAAAAAAGTAGTATATACAAGCGCCATCATCCGATATTCCTATGATTTAGTATGATCTTTTATAAGAGATAGGATTTCTTATATTTTGAAAGGATAAGGGAGATTTTCCTACTAATGTGGAGAATCGTGATGAACCATATGAAACAACTAATTAGGAGAATAATATACATGAGCGAATAAATAGTTTGTTTATGGGGATTTTTGGCTTATCTTGGTTTGACGTCTTACAAATCTCCCCTCATTTTAGTATTTTGACACATGATTTTTTAAAATAATGTAAGATGGTCAACACTTGTGATTTGGTATTCCAAAAATAATGTTCAATGTAGTTCCTTTGGATTCACATTTCTCACATTTTATCTCTCAAATTTATTTCCCATGATTTTATCATTTTATAACATAAGAAACATTCTTTGTTTCTCTCCATTATCATGTCCAATAGCTCATTAGTAATGTCTTGTCTCATGTTTCTTATCATATAACCTACAATATATTATTTACAAGGTTTATATCTCATTTTTCATCATTATGATTGCAACTTAATATTGTTATATTGTATAATAATACTTAGGCATTACTTCCACTTTTAGTAAAAAGTTGATTTTATGCCTATAAAGGAAAATAGTAATGTTTCATAGATTGAGTCATTTCTTTTATTTATCTTCTTTACTTTCTCAAATTTGTAGTTCTCTCTTTCTGCTATTTTTTACTCTTTATCTCTATTATACAAAATATTGTACTCCTTGGGCCTCCATATAGAAAAACACTCAAGACTCTACATGCCAAATTACCCCAATGCAAGAAGATCTATCTAGGTGACATGAACCAAGTTTAGTCAATGTTCATTTCATTTCATTGTTCAACAATTAGATTAACTTTTAATCATATATCCAAGTGGCCTTCTTGACTCTAACCTACATTTTGTGGCACACTACAATACTGAATTTTTTGTTAACATTAATAGATTCATTCATTCTGTAATCCATACACTCATCCCAAGTAATTTTACCAACCAAAAACGCACAAATAGCACGTTTACAATGGTGTGGAAAAAAACTACAAAGTTTATCTTTTTCTCAAAAGATGATAATGATCCCCAAAATGAATTTGATTATAAATGACAATTTATCAATAATAATAAATACACTACAAATACAAATGTTATGATTTTCATATTATGCATACTACATCATATTACATTATCTAAATGAAGAAACTTCATATCGGACCCACTCTAATAAAGCAAGAATTTCGCTCTATGTTATGACTATTTAATCTTATCAAAGTCGATCTCTCCTTCAAATGAATTTATACATAAACATATCAATACAACAAACATGATATTTATACACTCTGAATGAGTGGAAAAAAATTCATTACTAATAGTTCACACGTATGAACTCCAAATTTAGAAATACAGAAAACTTTATTAGTTCATATTAGGTCATGTAGGAAACTATTACTTCATAGCTAAGATTGTTCATAAGATTAACATTTGATCATATTTAAGTAAAAAAATTGTGTATTAATTAGATGATGTATTTGTAACACTAGAAACTAGTTCATATAACACATAAAACAACTATCATTTATCATTTCTTGGATGAAATTATTTAATTAATGATCTTATAAACTTGTACTATAACAATTTAATCCAAGGAACACACTATAAGGACTTAAGTTTTCAGTGCACTAATGCCACCACAACTACCTTAGTATGCGTGAGGCTTCCAAAATATAACAAGTGGCAGACAATGACATGTGACCTACAAAGCTTTGTCATCTATATAACGAATTTAGATTCACTGTTTTGTCTTGTTGTTACACATACTATTCCATCCAATCCAGACCATACATTTCTTCCCTTCCCACATTTCCTCACCACCCAGGAACCTATCAGCTTACCAGACTCCACGAGGGGCATACAAATCTATAGATTTTCAATCTACAAACAATAGTCTCGCCAGTCTCCAAGCTGCCGACGAGCTCCGGGCTTCGCCAGGATGACTGCCTCTCTGTGATCTTGCCTGACCTATCATTATCATCTAATGAAGCTACTGCTAAGAGGACTTTTGATCTTAGTGGAACCTCCTCTCTCCCTCCTTCATGCCTCTGATGGTGGTGTACCCTATGGACATTGCCATAACCATTACCGAATACCTGCATAATCATCATAGAGTTACAGATCGAAGAACCACCACCAGAAAGAGCCTCAACTACCCCACTCGTTGCCAATTACCATGACATCTCAGTGCTACCATCGCCATGTCACCTGCAATGAGACAACTAGTCAACCACCCTCCTAGCTTACTCCTTTATTTTCATAATCCTCAAGTTAGAAAAATTCCCCCTTAATTGGCCTGTGAACTGAAGATCTACTACTTGCCTCCTCTATGGTTGCAGTAAGTTTGCAATCATGTTGATTTGCTTCCAAGCCGACACTCTCTCCCCTGGCCCTTGATCATCACCTTGACCCCAATCCACCAATGAAGTGGCATGTATTCGGCCCTATTGGGACCTCAAATATCTAAGGAATGTCAGAACTTCCCTCTATCTATTGTCATGAAGAAGTAAAGATGCTCGTGACTAGGCGATTGACTGTAAGGGTTTGCAGAATGAACCACCTCAAGCCAACAAGCTTTGACATTGATCCAGTGGTCATTTGAACCTGACCTTGAATCAATATCTACATAGGCAAGCTGACAATGTAGATCCCTAATCCAGGAAAGAGAGAGGGATAAAGAACATTTAATCATGAGCCAATGACTCATCAGTTCCTTAGAAGATGACCAACAACTTGATCATATCGGATCAAATGCCCCTCATCCATGAATAGGTAACTTATATACCCTTGCTCTTATACATATATACTTATCCTAAACATTAGATGGATAAATAGGTTAATCAACATGCATATTAATAGAAATAAAGATAATCACAATCTATATCTAATCATTATATCAACTAAATTGAATGATTAAACCTATTGATTGCCAGCTATGAGTGCAAATATGTCTTAATAATCTAACATGCGATAAAATAGTGATACCAATTATTTTGGAAGCTCTATATTTAATATAAGTTCAAAACACAAAAATATACATATAAGAGTATCATTGGATACAAGATACAGATTATGAAACCTTCTTAACACAAATCAATGTATTTTAATGGAAACTTAGAGTAAGTATAAAGGAGAACAAAATTGATCTTAGATAATATTACATTGGAAAATAAAACTTGTAATGGTACTTAATAATCTGATTATACAAGGAATTTCTCCCTTTATGTATTAGTAAATGTATAATTATGTTCATATATGTATTTGAGATCTAGTTATTGATATTAAAGTATATTATTATTCTCTTTGTTATAAATGAGACCACTGGTCACCTCATTAATAGGGAATAATATGGAAGTATATGGTTCATATATATCTTACCACCTTCACATCTAGGTAACATTGACATAATTGATCATCATGGGATAATAACACTACTTATGACCTAGATAATTCTATAGTGATAATGATGCACCATTAAGAATTAAAGAAGATGAATGGAGAATGTCCAATCAATATAGCCCATGGTTTATAGCATGAATTGAATACCCTTATTAGTGATTCACAAAATTTAGATTTAAATTTAATAGAGAAAAAAATGAATAAAAGGGGACATATATGGAAAAATTGAAAAGTTCTAGTACAAGCTTTGTTACTACTTCAGTAACCCATAAAGTCATGGAAACAAATCCCTAGAAAATATTGTCCGTACATTTATGCATGTTGACTACACTATTATACTAAATCGATGATGTTATGTAATATATGTACTTATAAACTATATATATTACGAACATTAATGATATTCTTATATCATATGTGTACAAAGATATGACTACACTAATGTGAAGGAACTTAATGATCTCAAGATAATACACTATAACAGTGAAAAATGAGTATTAAGATATCCTACTCACTAAGGGGTAAATGGTAATTTCACCTAATGAGAACCTAGAAAATGATTTCCAAGACAAGGTACATCAAATTACCCTAGTAAATTCTCCCTTGTTAGATTCATGATACATTGGCTTCTTTGATTCTTGTGGACATCTTGATTGGAAATGCTCATTTGGAATAGGTACTAAATTCTCGATTCTTTATCGATCTATTTATTTCCCTCTAAATAATTTTTTAGAAGTGGTGAACCAATTTTTAAGCCTTTCCCTCTTATTTAAGTTCAACACAAATAAATTTGAATGTTGAATATTGTTGACAAATTTGAATATTTTTAGATTTTAATATTGACTCCAAAACTCTATATATTGGCTCCGAGCTTGGCTCACTAGATTTGGTGGGTCACATCACCCAACCATGCACACTAGATAATGGACAACTAGAGGTTCCCTAGTATTGGTTACTCCCATAGATGAAAGTGTCATTCTCTCATAGAGGTGAGAACACTAGGCACCTATCCACCAACAAAAAGAAAATTTTAGATTGATTATTTCAATGGATAAATCTTTTCATTTTGAGTAACTTGAATTTTTGATATTACTTTTGAGAATCTCTTTATTTTTTTCTAGTTACCACTTTGAATTATTGTACCTTTTTAAAGTAGCATGGTAAGTAGAGTATCTCTTTTTATTTCTATAGTACACCAAGCAATCTTACCTAGATTTGATCTCATAACTATTTATTTTTGAAATATCTACATAATTGAATTTAGTACCAGCCAGGATGACCTATATTTTCCCTTCATGGGGTACTTGTGTGGTTTTGTTCCTCTGCGAACTCATGGATAGGTTTTAAAATAAGGACTATAAGAGACGTTCAGGAGGTGTCCCCTGTTGAAGAGTAGTTAGGAATCCATTTTGGTTCCTAATCTAAAACCCTATGTGTAAAGATTCCACAACTCTAACATAAAAGCATGATTGTAATAAATACTTGTTATTCTTTTCATACAATTTTGTAAATATTTGGTCATAAAGATTGTATCTTTACATAAACCCCAAATCATATCTCTAATCCTTTTACATCATGAATCCCTAATCATACGATCCATGATAACCTAAACCCTTTTTAAACACCTTAATAAACTATTTTTTCTCTCTCTACATGATATAAGTAATTAATGAATCATTTATGCACCCAAATATCAGATCTGACCTAATAACCCTAAACTGAAGTTATAACTTCATGTGGCTCTAAATGAATAATAAGACTATAACAACAACCTTGATTAGATCCAAACCCTAAAACTTAAATATTTTGGACACACGATGACACATGTCCCTAATTTCCTTTCTGGGTGATTTACTCTCATTGTAATGACCTCACTTTTTAACAACCCCCAATTAAGGAAGGCCAAAAAGATGAGAGACATTACCTAAAAATTTCCCACGGATCCAGGTTTAATCAAATAATAAGTAACATAAAATAATTTCATTGATTCACAATTATTGTTTACAAAATGCTTACATGAACTTTGACCATGAGAACTACAATATATGAGAAGAAGCTTCTAGGTAATCCTCCTTACGTAGATTAATGTCTTCAGGTAATTTGATCTATCGATCATATCTTGATATCATCATATTAAAGCATGTACCTAAAAATGCCATGAAACAAAAAGCCAGGATCAGTATAACATGTTATACTATGTACGTGGGGTGCATACAAAAGTGTTCAAGTACATAACAACATATATTTCAACAATTACATGTAAATATGAACAAGCAATTTCTTCACATAATTTTTCTTTATGTAATACACATAGTGGAATTATAATTGAATAAAATGTAAATAAACACTCAATAGTTTAATTGTTCAATGTTCATGAAACACTTGGCAAACACCGGCAAACTAATGTGGGTAGTCATTGGTGTAACCACGTACCTTGATGGTGAGTCATGCAGAACATGGAATATATATATATACTTCAAGCATATTATCCAATCAATAAGAAAATCAAGCAAACCACATTTGAATTTGCATGAATATAAATCCTAAAGTTTCACAATCACATTAAATAGATTAGACTCTACTCAGGTACTAATATAGGCTTAGGTTTCCTTGGTGTTGAGTTATCATTCGAGCTATGCTTTGATGCTCCAGTTCCCATGTTCATCAATTTAATGACTTAAGAACTCTAATTCATGTTAAGTGTAATCATGATTATAACATGTACCATATTATTGCATCATGAACATTTAGATCAGATTAACTTCATTAATAACATGGTAAGTTAAGATCTTTAAATCCCACTTATTCATATACATGATCAAGGTCGACCCATTGGGGTGGCCAACCTAGGCGACGGCCAGGGGCCCAACAAAGACGGGGGCCCACAATTTTATTTTTGTAAACATCTCTTGTTGTAGGGTAGTGTTATTTGGCATTATATTTTATATATTGTTAATACAGTAAATAAGAAGTTGCAATCTAAATTTGTTTGCATTGATGCTACTATTTTTTTATATGATAGTTTGACAATTATAACTAAACTTGTATTTATTTAAATGTGTTAAATAAGAGTATATAGAGGGACCATTTTTTATCTTCATCCTGAGGCCTCTAAAATGTTTGCAATGGCCCTGTACATGATTATCCTCATTAGAAACCCTAAGTATTATCAACACGGTCATGATTATCTTGGATCATTATTATCTTAAACATTATCATATTATAACATGATTTGAGAGCACTAATGTAGTTAAAAAGTCAATACACCTATCTAGAGTTTTTATACACTAATCACCACTTAAACCCATCTTTGGACTACTTTTAAAATTTGAAGTATAATTAGCCTCTAAAATAATTTTATTTGGATTTCTCTTGTTTTTGTATAATTTTGGTATATAATATTTCTATTTTTGGACATTCCTTACAATTTCTATGAATTAAATAAGAAAAACACTTTTATCGTAAAATATGGGCCACGTGGTGTCCATTTATTGGCCATTAACTCTCCAGTCCAAAAGGTCATGCTTGGTGGATGGGTCCTACACCCCTTAAAGCCAGTTGAGCCCTGAATCAGTGACTTTTTAGGCAGGCCCGAGGTTCAACTGGCCACGACCTGTCTCCTGCTCACCTGTGCCTCTGCTGTGTAGTCACACTCATAGGAGTCTCGTTATGTAGCGGATCCAGTGTCCCATCTAGCAGCTGCTAAAGCTCTGTCTCCATATCCCCCCTTCTCTCCACTGCATGTAGGGATTTCCTCTAGGCTTCTCCCTCTCTTCTCTCTCTCCCTAGTTCTCATCCTCATTCCCTTTCTCACATAACCATATTCTCATTTATTTCCACATTCGCCCCTAACATCTATGATAAGGGGTTGTTCATCCTAACCTCTATCTTAGTTGTAGGCCTCTGACTTCATCAACCACCCATGGACACCTAGGGTTGCCCCACAACACTGCCAACTCCTTCACATGTTGACTATGTGGTTTGGGAGGCAAAGTAATGTCTTTACTATGTCTTACAATGTAGGCAGGAAAAGCTCTGACCGTCACCTCACCTCCATAGTTCTTCACCATATGGCTAGTCCTCAAGTGTCACCTACCCTCACGGTTTATGCTGACTAGGTGGAGGAAGAGAGGTGTTATGGACTGGATTTCTGGCTTCATTTCGAGGACAAAATTTCTTTTAAGGTGTATAGGATGTGATAGAGTGAACTTTTGGAGTATTTGGATACCTAAGGACAAATGGGATTTCATATTTCTATGTAATTTAAAGAGTTCCAAATGCTTTGGATAATATGGATGTCAATTGGTGTTGGTATCATGATTAAAATCCCAAAGTGTATGCCTTATTGAGGTATTTATTTGACAATTCAAATAGTTGAGTTTTGTCACCAAATTTGACCAGAATGTATCTTGAGTGGTAGGAAAGATATGGTTAAAGTTTTGTGGCAATTCGAGTATCCTAGAGGGAGTTATTAAGGTTTGAAATTTGAGAAATAATGTGCATTATTGAGGATTTATAGACCTAAGTCATGGATTTAACCAATGTCACACGCCCCCATTAATTTTGGCAGGCTATGTGGTCAGATCAGGGCCATTCTTTTGCAATCCAACAACTACGACACTCGACTTAGGTGAACCACGGATCTAGGTAGGAGGAGGCTTCATCTCAACCTCCAACGAGGAACCAACAGTTGAGATTGCATCTCCTACCTAGTAGTTACAGCTAGTCAGGGAGTAGTACACCCCCACGACACTGAATGAATCCAATCATGGGCCATCAAACAAATTCATCTGATTAGAACCACTCACACCATCATAGGTATTTGTTTGACCCTTTATTTCAGACGAATCGGTCATACAATGAGGGAGTTTGAGCTCCCACTCCTCTCCACCTTTCAACTGCAACGGGAAGGTCAAGACCAAAAGTGGAGAATGGAGATGAGGTACAAACGAGCTTCGAGGAAGATGAATGAGGTAAAATCAAGATGGTGGTGAGGGGAATTAAATGTAGTTGCTTAGATGGATGCTACATGGCTCTTTCCTTGCCAACCAACCCTAGTTATCTGGATCTTGAAGATGAAGCTCGAAGACATGTACGTGGTGCCTCTCACTAACAATGATGGAGATGGACGAGCCCATGGAGGTGGTGTAAATATTTTGGAAGCTTCATCTTAGCACTAGGATGATGAGAGGTAGGTCGCCTCTTTTGCTCTGTCATGTTAGAGCCTTGTGGCGGTGAGCTTGTGGGGATGGAGGTCTAGAGCTCAACCCGAGCAGGGGAGTAGCCGAGGAAGTCCGGAAGAGACCACTAAAGGTGGTGGTAGCTGAAGTATGTGATGAGGAGCTTATGTGTCACTCCAATTCCTCACCATAGTAACCGTGTATGGTAGCGTGCGTCGATGATAGTGTCTCGATTGGGGACACTGACTCACAATTTGCGTGAGGGTGTAAAGAAAGAAGGAGGATCGAGTCTAATCCCCTGAACCAACCAAACCAACAAATCAAACCCAACTCATAGTGAATCAACTAAGAACCAACGTGCAACAAGCAAAGGAGCTACACAACCCTAAGTGTCCACATGGCGGGCTCTCATTTGCCCAAAAAAGGTAAATGTTCAATAAATGTCATAATCTTGTATAATTCATATTAGTTACCTCATACGTTAGAAAAATACAAATAAGGTACCAAAATTCTCAAAAAAATGATTAGAACAACATGGAACATCATATCGGTATTTTTATGTCTAAATCATAGTGAAATCATGTAAAATGTTATACACTTGTTTTACAGATAATAAATATCAAATGATGGTCAAAAATTCTGATAAAATGTCAGTAAATCCCAAATCATGATTATAATCCATCTGAGGTAAGTGATTATGAGGTTGATGCACAAAATCATGTAATTTTCTTAATGTATCTATTTAAGGCTAATAATCCTATATAAAATGTAATAAATACATACATACTCAATAAATGATGAAATTTATAGAACACCCTAATATAGTAAATGGAAGCTAATGTGGAAATTTGATATCAGATATATGTATAAAATTCATGTTATATGGAGATGACCCTTAATTCATGGGTTGTAACCCTAATTTGAAATGCATGGATGATATAATGCATTCAACTCTCAAGTATTAAATGCATGGATAATATAATGGAAAATGTGCTTAAAATATGTGTTCTCTTTTATTAATGAACATCTTTGTGCAAGTATATGATATTTCTTTATAACTGCCAAGTATTAGTTTTATGTTATTGCCAATATTAGTAATAAGAGGTATATAAAAAGACATGTAGGCATACTCAATACAACATTCTTGAATATTGTGTTGACTTGTACTACATGTAATCTTTTGTTTAGGTTGTAAACATATGATCTTGAAGGACCAGGATAGTTGAGAGTTGTGTGGTGAGCTGATGTACAGGTGGACTTGTTGTCTTAATATCCTATAGTTCAGTGGAAGTACATGTATATGTATAAGTTGTTGTTCAATATGTAATATCAAATGTTGTAACAATTCATTTTGTAATTATATCATGATGGTGAACATGTGTTGTATGGTTTTATTATTGTTCATGTGCATGTGCTATTGTTGTTCCTTCTGAATTCCTCTGATTTTCTTATTCTTAGCCTAGTGTGGGGTGTTTAAATTGGAACTCTGATTGAGGTGAGGTTTCAATTTGGATGCCACACATCATATTAAGTTTTAGAAAATCCAAGGACGTCATAGGTGGTGTCAGAGCATGAACAATAGCAAAGCCTCACATTTGCTCATTATGCTACTCAAAACCAAAGAACCTTGAACTTAATAATCTTTAGGGTTAGATTAGTCATCTTTTAGAGACTAGATATGGCCTATCCTCTGGATCAACACCTAGATGTCTGAGAACTAGGTCTAGACTGGTGCTTGTTGTATAGAAGGTCCCTAAATGTCGTTCTTTCCTTATAGTGCAGTAGTATGGGATGTTGCATTATTTGGAAATGATGTACATCACAAGAAGAGAAACCTTTAGCATATGATGCATCTATGCTTTGGGTAGCTACACCAGTCTACACCATGTTCTCACCCTTATCACTAGTTTTCATGGCACTGTACTCTCTACTATCTGTGGGACACTCATTTTCTAGATTTGGTTTTTGATTCCAATCGGATCGAACTTTGATAGTTTTCTCTGAGGCATGTCTACATAATATTTTATTATATATATGTATTACAAAAATGTGTCCCCACACTAGTACGAGTAGGAGGTGGTCATGTAACCTAAGTGAAAATGAATGACATCAATCTAGAAGAGAGAGTAGTTCTAGATTAGATGTCTAGAGCCTTGTTTGGAATCTATGATAGATGGAATAGATGAAATAAGTTTTCATGATATGATTTAGGTCTTATATAGATGATATAATATGGTTTATGATGATCAATGTTTATCTTTAAGGATTAAGGTTCAGTTTTGACGATTTGAGATAAGTTTTGATTATGCAGGTATGTGTACTTTTCTAAGTTAAGATAAGCTAAGATGAGACAAGGTTGTGAGTCAGCATGAGCCTCAAGATCTTTTACAAAGCAGGACCTCTAGTGTTAGGACTAGTTTAGGGTTAACTCTATAGAGAATGAGACATAGAGGGATAAGGTCAGAGAACCTAAACTCCAAGATATGAGAATTATCAGATATGTAATATGATATGTCCTAAACTAGAATACTCCTGAGTGAATGAGTTATTTCTTTATGCATGATTCTTATAATCTTGTTGAATCCTATATGTCCTTGGGAGGTCCAAACCTAGAGTCAGAGAGAGGTTGGATATATGTGCATATGTGAATATCAATATGACAACTTACCATCTGGGTGAGGGAGAGAGAGTCATAAGACCCTAGAGGAGGTAAAACTATGTTAGTTTTTGTGAAGCCTCATGCTCGGGTTGGTGGTTCCTTCTAGGACTCTAGTGGTGTACGTGTAAGAGAGAGATGATATATAGCATGTCATGGTTAGAGATCTATCATGATAATGTCATATCATGCTTTGTTTTGTGCTTATGTGGCTAGAGCTTGTGAAACTATCACTAGTGCCGATGAGGTAATCTAAGAACCCTAGACTATGAGAGGAAAGAAAAATTATATGCATATGAGACACTCATAGAGTTGAGTTATCTTAGAGAGACTGAGCATGGCACTACCCTCATGATACCGATGAGGAGAACCTCAATTGGACTAGATAAAGTTTTAGTATATGTTTATCATTCCACTTGTATAAGTTTGTTTAGAAAAACAATGGTATAAAATTAGTAAGAATGTGATCTTGTCTTGAGATGTGATATAAGTAGATATGACATGGTGGAAAACCCTAGTGATGGTTTGATAGATCCCTATGTATAGATGGTTAACCGTATACATGAATAATGATGATAATGTGATATTGTTAGTTAATTTTGTGATGAAATCACTAGTAAATGTTACAATTTATTATGAGCTATGAAATAAAATCGTATGAATGAAACATGTTGCATGAGGTGTTAATTTTAGTGCTTAATAAAGATGAAAAAAATAATTTGATAATTAGCACAACATATCGATTATGAAACTATGATATGATATAGATGGATAAAGTGGGTTGACTATAGTTAAAAACCTCCTAAAAGGTATATGTTAATGTTGAACATCTTCTAACAATTAGCTCAATATAATGATGATGACATAATACTAGAACCCGATGCTTGGGTAAAATAAGGATGTAAATCCAAAAATGTGAAAAATCTCATGTATAAGTTAATGTTGAAATCCTAATGCTCAGAACAAATGAGTATGACAATCCTAATGTGAAATATGTTAAGACACAACCTAAGCATCTAAACCATGTCACACAGTGAGGGGTGGTTCACCCTAGATGTATTTATAACCTCCTAGGAGTGGTTAAAATATGGTTATGGAGATCTTCCTTATGGAATGTTGCACCTAGAGTGGTTCCCTAAATATGAATGAATATATTTGGTTTCCTTTTAAGTATTATAAGTCTTAATTTTGAGGACAAAATTTCTTTCAAGATGAATATGATGTGATGGACTAGATTTCTAGCTTAATTTTGAGGATGAAATTTCTTTTATGGTGTATAGGATGTATGGAGTGGATTTTTCCAATATTTGGATACCTAAGTACATAAGTGATTTCATATTTTTATGTAATTTGAACAGTTCCAAGTGCTTTGGTATAATATTGATGTCAATTGGTGTTAGTATCATGATGAAGATCCCCAAGTTTATACCCTTTTGAGGTATTTATTTGACAAGTCAAATAGTTGAGTTTTGTCACCAAATTTTACCCGAATGTATCTTAAGAGGTAGGAAAGATATGGTTAAAATTTAGTGGCAATTGGAGTATCCTAGAGGGAGTTATTAAGGTTTGAAATTTGAGAAATAATGTGCATTAATGAGGATTTATAGACCTAGGTCATGGACTTAACCAGTGTCACGCACCTCCTTTAATTTGGGAAGGCTATGTGGTCAGATCAGGGCCATTCTTTTGCAATCCAACGACCATGATACTTGACTTAGGTTAACCATGGATCCAAGAAGGATGAAGCTTCATCTCAGCCACCAATGAGGAATCAACAGCTGAGATCGATTCTCCTACCTAGTCGTTATAGCCAGTCAAGGAGTAGTGCGCCCCCACGATGATGAGTGACTCCAATCATGGACCATCACATGACTTCATCTGACTAGAACCATTCACACCATAATAGGTATTTAGTCGACCCCTTATTTGGGATGAATCGGTCATCCGAGGAGGGAGTTTGAGCTCCCACTCCTGTCCACCTCTCAACTACGACGGGTAGGTCAAGACCAAAACTGGAGAATGGAGATGAGGTACATACAAGCTTTGAGGAATATGAATGAGGGAAAAGCAAGATGGAGGCAAGGGGAGTTCAATGTAGTTGCTTATATGGATGCCGCATGGTTCTTTTCTTGCTGACCAACCCTAGTTTTCTGGAGCTTGAAGATGAAGCTCGAAGACCTGTGTGCGGTGCCTCTCACTGACAATGATGGAGATGGACAAGCCCATGGAGGTGGTGTGAAGCTTTTGGAAGCTTCATCATGGCATATGGATGACCATAGGTAGGTCACCTCTTTCACTCTGCCATGTTAGAGCCTTGCGGCGGTGAGCTGGTGGGGATGGAGGTCTAGAGCCCAACCCGAGCAGGAGAGTAGCCAGAAAGTCCATAAAAGACCACTGAGGTGGTGGTAGGTGAAGTACGTGACAAGGAGCTTCTGTGTGGCTCTAATTCCTCACCGGAGTAACCCTGAGCGGTGGCGTGCGTCGAGAATAGAGTCCTGATCAGGGACCCTAACTCGCGATTCGCTTGAGGGTGTAAAGAAAGAAGGCAGACCGGGTTCAATCCCCTATACCTACCGAACCAGCAGATCAAACACAGCTCATAGAAAACCAACCAGGAACTGGTGCATAGAAAGCAAAGGAGTTGTGCACCCTAAGTGTCCATGTGGCAGACTCTCATTGGTTTGAAAAAGATAAATGTTCAATAAATGTCAGAATCTTGTATAATTCACAGTATTTACCTCATACGTCAAAAAAATACAAATAAGGTACCAAAATTCTCAGAAAAATGATTAGAACAACACGGAAATATCATATTGGTCTTTTTATGCCTAAATCACAGTGATATCAAGTAAAATGTTATACACTTATTTTATGGATAATAAATATCAAATGATGGTCTTAAATTGTGATAAAATGTCAATAAATCCCAAATCATGTTTATAATCCATATGAGGTTAGTGATTATGATGTTGATGCCCAAAATCATGTAATTTTCTTAATGTATCTATTTATGGGTTATAACCCTAAATAAAATGTAATAAATACATACATACTCAATAAATGATGAAATTTACATAACACTCTAATATTAGTTAATGGAAGCTAATGTGGAACTTTGATATCAGTTAGATGCATAAAATTTGTGTTATATGTAGATGATCCTTAATGCATGGGTTGTAATCCTAATTTGAATAATGTAAATAAACTAGGGTTAATATGTGCACAAAAATGTAATATGGAACCTAATGTTTAGATAATTAACCATAATCTGGAAAATGAAATTAGTAAGATAAATCTAACACAAGAATGCAAGTAATGATGCAAATATCCTAATGAGTAAGAAAACCCTAAAATGGATATAATTAGGGTTAAGATGAGAAGTAAGAGCATGAGAACCTAATGATAGTATGTGATCTTGTCTTAACCATGTGTTTGACCAAGTTATAGTTGATACAAGGATATATATGACATCCAGAAAAAGTGATTAGGATATATCTTGATCAAGGTATGACATTACCTCTTACTTGGCTTATTATACAATATGCTTGTGTTATGTGTAGTAAAATACTTGGCATATGATATTGCATGAAATGATTGTTCTTGTATGATATGTTGCATGATTTTCCATACATATTTCTATGAACACATGAAACATAATATATTTGTCCATTATATCCAAATACTTCAACTCTTTGGTAGTAAAGTGCTGGAAAATAAGTACTTCAACTCTTTGGTAGTAAAGTACTTGGAAATGATCCAACTCTTTGGTAGTAGATCATAAAGGCCTTAATGCATTCAACTATTCGGTAATAAATGCATGGATGATATAATGGAAAATGTCCTTTAAATATGTGTTCTCTTTTATTAATGAACATCTTTGTGCAAGTATATGATTTTTCTTATATTTATTTATAACTGCCAAGAATTTGTTTTATCTTATTGCCAATCTTAGTAATATCAGGTATACAAAAAGACATGTAGGCATACTCAGTATAATAATCTTGAATATTGTGTTGACATGTACCACATGTAATCTTCTGTTTAGGTTGTGGACATATGATCTTGAAGGACCAGGATAGTTGAGAGTTGTGTGGCGAGCTGATGTACAGGTGGACCTATTTCCTTAAGATCTTGTATTTTAGTGGTAGTACATGTATATGTATAAGTTGTTTTTTAGTATGTAATATTAAATGTTGTAACAATTGATTTTGCAATTATATGTTGAATGGTGAAGATGTGTTGTATGGTTTTATTATTGTTCATGTACATGTGCTACTATTGTTCCTTTTGACTTCCTTAGATTTTATTCTTCTTAGCCTAGTGTGGGGTGTTTAAATTGGAATTCTCATTGAGATGAGGTTTCAATTTGGATGTCACACATCAGATTAAGTTTTAGAAAATCTGGGGACATCACATGTATTATCAGAGCATGAACAATAGCAAAGCCTGACATTTTCTCATTATGAAACTCAAAACCAAAGAACCTCAAACATAATAATCTTTAGGGTTAGATTAGTCATATTTTAGAGACTAGACCTGGCCTAGCCTCAAGGTGAGCACCTAGATGTCTGAGAACTAGGTCTAGACTGGTCCATGTTGTATAGCAAGTCCCTAAATGTCATTCTTTCATTATAGTGCAATGGTATAGGATGTTGCATTATTTGGAAATGACGTACATCACAGGAAGAGAAACCTTTGGCATATGATGCATCTATGCTTTGGGTAGATACACCAGTATACACCATGTTCTCACCGTTGTCACCAGTTTTCATGGCACTGTACTCTTTACTATGTGTGGGACACTCATTTTCTAGATTTGGTTTTTGATTCCAATCGGATCGAACCTTAATAGTTTTCTCTGAATCATGTTTTATCGGAGAAAAACTATATAAAATTTTATTATATATATATGTATTACAAAAATGTGTCCCCACACGAGTACAAGTAGGAGGTGGTCATGTAACCTAAGTGAAAGTGAATGACATCAGTCTAGAAGAGAGAGTAGTTCTAGATTAGATATCTAGAGCCTTGTTTGAAATATATGATAGAAGGAATAGATGAAATAAGTTTTGAAGATATGATGTAGGTCTTATATAAATGATATAATATGATTTATGATGATCAATGTTTGTCTTTAAGGATCAAGGTTCAGTTTTTAGGATTTGAGATAAGTTTTTATAATGCAAGTATGTGTTATTTTCTAAGTTAAGATAAGCTAAGATGAGACAAGGTTGTGAGTCAGCATGAGCCTTAAGATCTTTTACAAAGGAGGACCTCTAGTGTTAGGACCAGTTTGGGGTTAACTCTATAGAGAGTGAGACCCAGAGGGAGAAGGTTAGAGATCCTAAACTCCAAGATATGGGAATTATGAAATATGTGATATGATATGTCCTAAACTAGAGTACTCGTGAGTGAATGAGTTGAGTTGATTTATTCATGATTCTTATAGTCTTGTTGAACCCTAGATGTACTTGGGAGGACCAAACCCTAGAGTTAGAGAGAGGATGGATATATGTGCATATGTGAATATGAATATGACAACTTATCATCTCGGTGAGGGCGAGAGAGTCTGAAGACCCTGGAGGAGGTAAAACTATGTTAGTTTCTATGAAGCCTCATTCTTGGGTTGGTGGTTCCTTCTAGGACTCTAGTGGTGTACGTGTAAGAGAGAAATGATATATAGTACATCATGGTTAGAGATCTATGATTAGAATGCCATATCATGCTTTGTTTTGTGCTTATGTGGCTAGAGCTTGTAAAGCTATCACTAGTGCCAATGAGGTAATCTGAGAACCCTAGACTAAGACAGGAAAGATAAAGTATATGCATATGAGATACTCATAGAGATGAGTTAGCTTAGAGAGACTGAGCATGGCACTACCCTCATGATTCAGGCCAGGAGAACCTCAATTGGACTAGATAGATTTTTAATATCTGTTTAACAAGTGGAAGTTTTAATATATGTTTAAAACTCCACTTGTATAAGTTTGTTTAGAACAACCATGGTATAAAATTAGGAAGAACATGATATTACCTTGAGATGTGATATAAGTAGATATGACATGGTGGAAAACCCTAGTGATGGTTTGATAGATCTCTATGTATAGATGGTTAACCATATACATGAATAATGATGATAATGTGATATTGTTGGTTAATCTTGTGATGAAATCACTAGTAAATGTTGCAATTTATTATTAGCTATGAAATAAAATAATATGAATGAAACATTTTGCATGAGGTGTTAAATTTAGTGCTTAATATAGATGAAAAATATCATTTGATAATTAGCACAACATAATGATTATGAAACCGTGATATGATCTAGATGGATAAAGTGGGTTAACTATAGTTAACTACCTCCTAAAAAAGCATATGTTAATGTTGAACATCTTCTAATAATTATCTCAATATAATGATGATGACATAATACAAGAACCCAATGATTGGGTAAAATAAGGATGTAAATCCAAAAATGTGAAAAATGTCATGTATAAATTAATGTTGAAATCCTAATTCTTAGACGAAATGTGTATGATAATCCTAATGTGAAATATGTTAAGACACAACCTATGCATCTAAATCATGTCACACAGTGAGGGGTGGTTCACCCTAGATGTTTTTATAACATCCTAGGAGTGTTTAAAATATGGTTATGGAGATCTTGCTTATGGAATGTTGCACCTAGAGTGGTGCCCTATATATGAATGAATATCTTTGGTTGCCTTTCAAGTAAGATAAGTTTTAATTTGAGGACAAAATTTATTTTAAGGTGAATATAATGTGATGGACTAGATTTCTGGCTTAATTTTGAGGATGAAATTTATTTTTAGGTGTATAGGATGTGATGGAGTGAACTTTTGGAGTATTTGGATACCTAAGTACATAAGTGATTTCATATTTATATGTAATTTGAATGGTTCCAAGTGCTTTGGCATAATATGGATATCAATTGGTGTTAGTATCATGATTAAGATCTCGAAGTTTATGCCCTTTTGAGGTATTTATTTGACAAGTCAAATAGATGAGTTTTTTCACCAAATTTGACTAGAATGTATCTTGAGAGGTAAGAAAACTAGGGTTAAAATTTGGTGGCAATTGGAGTATCATATTGTAAGGATTCCTTCTATTTATTTAACTTTTGTCATAACAACCCATGTCACATAGGCGATTAAAATTATTATTCCACCAATAATACCATTTGGGAAAACATTTATGGATTCATGCCTTATGTTTAATAAATTCAATTTCATAAAATTGAGGATATTGTATTCACCTGTCATCAAAAAGGAATTTTGTCTCAAAATTCACACTCAGTCAGCTTATGATGAATGGTAACTCATCTTTATTTTAAACCTTAGGGTTAGCAACCCTACTTAGATATCCTTAATATCTTTTATTGATATGAACATTCCTCACATTATTACCAGGGTTGGTACTTGAATTAAATTTTAGGTATATATGCATCCTTAGTGTTTACATGATATCCTTTCTTGGTGATTACACTTTCATGTGTGATTTCAACTTCACTTGGTGACTACCTTTTCACCTAGGTTTCCAACCAATTATTCATTTATTTCCTCATAAGGGTGAGGTAATACCTCTAACCCTAGATCATATCATTTTAAATTTTCAACTTAGTATATTCATTCTCATACACCAATTTAAAGCACAACATGTGTCTAACCAATCTCTATCCCTCATAACAAAATGAAATAAGCACTTGAATGTCACTCAAATACAAAGTTCATCCCATTCCAAGAGCAGAGATGGTGTACATACACATTATCATAACATTTCATATATTAGGTTGAATCATTCTCAACATGATTTTAAACCATACATACTGTTTAACTCCACAATATTCTTATATTTCATGACGTCAAATGCCTTTCTCACTATTATGTTTGTACACAACGCCTTTCACTATTACATGATTTCTTGTATCTTTAAAGTTACACATTGTTTATTATGAGCCTTAGACATTTCCTTGAGGTCTCTAGGGGTATATGTACTTTTTGGAGTGGTCTCATCCTTATGCATCTAGGGAGTGCCTCTTACATTAACCCATTGGCCTCATGAACTCATGAAGGTGGCCAATCTCCTGACCCATGAGCCTTAGGAAAACATAGTTGTTACCTCCAGACCAGATGGTATTGTGCATTTGGGGAACAATCCATTCTTAATCCCATCGGTTCCATGTACCTTTAATACTCCCTACTTGACCTTAGGATTGACTTAGGTCTCTACCCTTCCCAAGGGTTTATAGAAAGCACATTATTCTCATATGTAATTTTTTAAATCAGATCTCACCATCTCTAATGGTGCTCATTCTTCACTTTATTCCCACTCATTGGATCATGGCAACTTTCTTTTCCAAGCTTAGTCTCATACTGTTAGCCACATCCATAATGACTTTCTCTAGTATCCCTTAGAGATGGCATACTTAGGTTCAAAGAATCAAACTCAATATATGTGTTTTCATATTTTATATCATTTTTTCTTTACACTTCAGATGACATTAAGGTTATCTCAATCTTTAAATTGATTTATTATCTCTCCCTTCTAGGGAGGTCCTATCCTAGGGCTCCTTCTTGGCTCATAGGAAGAAGTTAGGATCTCTAGACACAACCTGACCCCAAGGTCTAAGGTTTTGCCTCCCCCATAGATCCTTTGCCCACTCTTGGGTTGACCCGCTCCAGATTGGAACACCGATCCTAAAAGTTGTACTAAGAGCTTCACTTTATCATATTTTTATGCAACCTGAATAAGCACTTCTTGCTTTAACCTCTCCACCCTTATACTCTTTTCTGAATGTTGTGCCCTCTATATGGGGAACCCTCTCTAAGGAATTTGGTCCCTTTAGTGAATATTCATACATAGGCTTTCTATGGTAAGCCTAATCACTAGTCATTCCCATGTGATGACTTTATTCACCCCATGCTTTTTACTCACCAGAGATCGATATAGGGTTTGAGTGGGCTACATCTATAAATGTGTTATTCATAGGTTGCTTAGGTTTTCTTAGAAGTTTTCTCATTAATGGCTTTATTCAACATGAACATATGCATGGAAGACCGAGTCACCTAACTCATTTTATTATTTTTTAATGTAACCATAATATGTTGAACATACATTTTATATTATAACTTCTCAACCTTTATTTTCCCAATCTCTGTAGTATACCCAATCACTAGGGGTGTTCATACTCACTCGCTTGGAGTATTTCAATGATCTACCCACACTTTGGGGGGTATTCACAACATCATACTCACTCATTGGGAGTATTTCACCCACGTACCCACTCTCTGGAGGTAGTTTCCATAGCATACCCACTCGCTTGCGGTATCATACTCATTCTCTAGAGGTAATTTCAATAACATACCCATTCACTGGGGGTAGTTTCAATAGCTTACCCACTCGCTAAGGGCAGCATACCCACTCACTAGGGGTAATTTTCATCCATCCATTCCTCCAGAGATAGCATTTGGGTGATTGAAAAGATATATCCATGTTTTCATTTTCAGATATAACCCTTGGTTATGTATGTTTCTCATGTATTTTCAAATTCTTTCACATGCATCATCCATGAATTTCTCCACATTCACATGGAAAATCATTTATACTATTTTTCTTATTTCTCTTTACTCTTAGCCTAATTTGGGTTCATTTGGGTAGGGTTACTCTATCACCCACACCAATCCCATTTCCCAATATTAGGGTTTAGTATGTAGGTTAGGGACTACACCCTAACTCTTAGAGTTTCCATCTCCCTTGACTCACTAGGATTTCCTAACCAACCCTAGGCCCATCTAGAGTTCACCCATGTAACTCTTAAACCATTTTGTCTTTACTTTATCATTATTTCCACAATGCATGTACATTATTTGGCAGTGGATGCCTTAATCCAACTTCTTCTCAAAACCCTATCTTTAGATGAGGAGAGAAATTCCTTTTAAGGTTTATTAAGAAAAGAGACGAGAAGTGGATGAATTAAGATGAGAAGCCATCCTAAAGGTATTTTACTTTGGAAAAAATCATCCAACTTTGACCATGTAGGATGCACAGATACATGAGTCCTCATAAGCTGACTAGCGGTATGGAAGAAAGTTTTTCTAGCCCCCGGGTTGTGGTCCCTTCTAGACACCATCACCTTTAGAAAATGTCCAAATAATTTCCTCATGTTTCTATAGATTAATTTGAAATTATAAACTATTATATATATTTTAAAATTATAGTTCTCTAATACCAAATGTAATTACCTCACTTTTCAACAACCCCTAATTAAGGGAGGCCAAAAAGATGAGAGCCATTACCTGAAAATTTCCCACCATTATAGATTTTAACCAAATAACATGTAATAGAAAATAATTTCATTAATTCACAATTATACTTTACAAAATCCTTACATGAACTTTCACCATGAGACTTACAATATATAATAAGAAGTATCTAGATAATCCTCCTTACTTAGATTAATGTCTTCATGTAGTTTGATCTATCCATCATATCATCATATCATCATAGTTAAGCATGTACCTAAAAATGCCATGAAACCAAAAGCACGGATCAATATAACAAGTTATATTGTGTACCTAAGGTTCATACAAAAGTGTGCAAGTACATAACAACATCTATTCCAATAATTACTTACAAATATGAACAACCAATTTCTTCACATAATTTTTTTATTTTATACTCATAGTGGCATTATAATTGAACAAAATCTAAATAAACACTCAATAATTTTATTGTTCAATCTTCGTGAAACACTCACAAACACTGGCAAACTAATGCGGGTAGTCATAGGTGTAACCACGTACCTTGATAGTGAGCCATGAAGAACATGCAATATATATACTTCAAGCATATTATTCAATGAACAAGCAAATTAAGCAGCATGTATTTTAATCTGTATGAATGTAAATCATAAAGTGTCACCATTACATTAAAGACATTAGAATCTACTCGGGTCCTAATCTAGGTTTAGGTTTCCCTGGTATTGAGTTATCATTCGAGTTATGCTTCGATACTCCCGTTCCCATGTTCATTATTTTAATGACTTAAAAACTCTAATTTATGTTAAGTGTAATCATGATTGTGAAATCTATCTCATTATTGCATCATGAACAATTAGATCAGATTAACTTCATTAATAACATGGCAAGTAAATATCTTTAAATCCCACTTGTTCATATACATAATTATCCACATTAGAAACCCTAAGTATTATCAACATTGTCATGATTATCTTGGATCATCACTACCTTCAACATTATCATATTATAACATGATTTGAGAGTAGTAATATAGTTAACAAGTCAATACACCTATCTAGGGTCTTTAAACACTAATCACCACATAGACCGATCTTTGCAATACTTTTTAAATTGGAATTATAATTAGCCTCTAAAACTATTTTTTGGATTCCTTTTGTTTTTCCAATCATTTTGATATATAATCTTACTATTTTTGGACATTCCTAGCAGGCCCATGGTTCAGCTGGCCACGGTCTGGCTCCTGCTCGCATTCACCTCTTCCACACAGAAGTGCTCACAAGAGTCCGACGACGCACCGGCTGTTACAACCCCAATTTTTGGGTTCCTTTGGTGAGAAATGTAATTTCTCAAATTAAAGATATTGGAAAAAATAATGATATAAGTTGTTTTGAATAAATGGATTTTGTTTACAATAGCCTTGATGATTTTGTTGTGGGCTTTATTGGCTATTGAGCCCAATAACAAGGAAATTCAATTAATAAATGAATAATTGAGAATAGAGGAAAGAAAAGTGTGGAAACCTCAAGAAGGCAAATCCAAAGAGGGATTTCGTTCCTATGGGGTTCCTTGGGTTCCAAGGAGTCCAAAGTTGCAAAAATAAAGCAACAAGGAAAGAAAAGATCAATTAAGCATTTCTTTATTAAGAAAGAAATTGAAAACAATGATAAATGTGGGAAATAAGTGGAAAGAGGAATAATTGGGTTATCCTTGGTGGAATTTCGTATCCCAAGGATTCCTAATGTTAAAAGGAATGCCAATGAGGAAAATAGAAGAGAGATAAAGAGGAATCCTCAAAAAGAGATATTTTGATAAGAAATAAATAAGATAATGAGAGATAATGGATAAAAGATAAGTACAAGGCTAAAGTATATCCCCAAGATGGGATTTCGAGCCATTAAGGTTCCTTGAGGTTCAAGGAAATCATAATAATAATTTAATAGCAAGGGAAAGAGAAAATATGTGGGAAATATATATAATTTAGTAATACCTTGCACCTGAAGCAAAATCACGTTTACTTTTAGATAATGAACCCAATTTTGGCAGAGAGGTAGATAAAGTTATTATTAACTTTCCCTCAAAATGTGGGATTAATTGGATACTCGGTTTGGGAGTTATGGCTTTTACGAGATTCCCAAAAGTGTTGGGATTATAGTAAATGCCATGATTAAATCATTTATTTTTCTTCTTTGGCGCATGCAACGACAACCCTTGAATCTGAGATCGATGGTGTCTGTGTCGTCACATACCTCGGGTAGGAAAAGGAAAGAGGAACCATAACTCAGATCTTTCAGATTTGATTTCCTCCCCCTATAGTTAAAGTGCAAATCTAGGATTCACTCCATTAGATTCGTGAGAGGAAGCCACGCTCATCCATACCAAGTTTTCCATACGTTGGAGGGCTAAACAGGAAACCCCTAAATCTCTAGAAGCTTCTCTGCCATAGCCTAGGACTATAAAAGAATATAGATTCCTTCTCTACGAGTTTAGGAACTCCTTAAAACAACTCTGCGTCACCCAACGAAGTTACCCCGCAGGCAATTGAGCAACCAACAGGTCTTCCTCCATGATTTCCCTTCCATGGCCGCAGGTGCACAACCTGGCCTATCTCCCTGTTCATTGCTCATCCAGTTAAATTGGCCCTTCCTCTGAGTTCGGCGGTGAAGTTTAGAGGTGTTAGCCCCTTTTCCGGCTGCCGAGGAACCCCAATGCTCGGAGTCAACAAAGGAGTTGACTGCCCAGCCGGCCGCAGCTCAAGTAGAGAAGAACAGGAGGTTGAATATGGAGAGCGAAAAGACTGCCCTACCCCAGGTGCGTGTGGCCCTGAGCCCAATGGTGTGGGGGGTACTGGTGTCCTTCCACTAAGCCTTGCTGGTCTAAATAAAGGAAAAACAAAAACAAGTAAGTGCTGACGTGTCGACTCCTTATTGGCCAATCAAGTTTATATTGTAAAAATCATAGAAATTTCTAGGATGCTCTGATGGAAATAAGTTATCATGAAAATTGATCAGAAAAATGCAAGGAATGCAATAAAAATATAATTGTAGTGTGATTCTGATTGCAATTCAAAATGTGTGTAAAGATGCTATCTTTAATGGCTTAATTAATACAAAACCCAAATCTTTGGTGATTAATGACTTGGGAAAGGTTAAGTGGATGTTTAATGTTGATATTAAGCTGTTGATTATAAAAGATACATTAAGATCGAAAAGGATGTTCTTTATATGTAATTAGTTTAATTGAGAGTTCATGTGCATAAATATGCTTTAACGGGCCTTGAAATCCTAATATTGGTAAATGTAACTCTTAATGGCTTTAATTATTCAAAATTATGAATAAAGTTAAGAGATGGTGATTCTAAGCTATTTCGAGCATTAAAATTCCTAATTGTGGTTTCCTAGTGGATAAAAGGTAGAATTAATGATAAATAACGTTCATATGAGTATTAGAGCATAATGAACTACGAATTGATGATAAATGAGCATAATGACTTTGTCATAGATTGAAAGGGATAAAAATGGTAGCTTTAATGTAAAAGAAGCTTAATGAACTTAATTGATGGTTATTTGTGCATTAATCTAGAATTAAGATTATGTGTTTGTAAAAGGTAACCTTAATAACTTTCGTGAAGGATAGATGAGAAAATTAGGGTTTAAAAGAGTAAGGTGAAGTAAAACTCTAATTGCAAAGCAAACCCTAAAAGAGGAAGAAACCCTAAAAAGGAATAGAAACCATAAGCAACAAGATGGTTTGGATAGATTTTGATAAAAAGGAATTGAATGTAATTTTAGGACTGAATTGTGTGCTTGCCTGATTCTGGATTACTTGCTTGTTTGGATTATTCCTGCACCTGAGTCTTCCAGACAGGTATGTGGTTAATTATGAATAACTACCTTAGTTTCCCGAGGATTTTCCGGTTGGTTAATCGCATTGAATGCAAAATTATCTGTTTGGATGTTCATACTTGAAAATCATAAAGTCACTATGATTATCACATTAATAGTAGAAGTATGTATTATCACACCTACATGCCACCCTGATGGATGATGCCAAAGGTCAGGCCTAGATGAGTAGACCAATGGGCACCATGAGTGGTGACCCCAGGCACCAAGCTCGGGAATGAGAAGGTGGCCTATGATATTGCATGACTACTGGGCACCATGAGTGGTGACCCCCAGGCACCAAGCTCAGGATTGAGAAGGTGGCCTTAAGTCATTGGAAAAAGAAACTCTAAGGTGGGTATGCCAGGGTTAGGGCAAAAGTGGTGGAGAATGTCATACTGAAAAGCTTAAATTGGCTTGTTAATTAACTTGATTGTGATAATTAGATTGTTATCCATATGTGCAAACTTTTGGTTGTCCCCACATACCAGTATATTTCGATTTGCTGACTGATGTTTTGTTTGTCGACGTTTTAATTACAACCCTAAAACAAACAAACAGTAAAGTGACATATTGTGAAAATAAAACATAAAGTGCAAGGATGATTAGATAGAGTAGATTCAAGCTTGGATAGATAGATTCCCAAAGTTTTAAAAGGTATGCAAAGTTTTAATTTTCTACCATATTTCAGTTTAGTTAGTAGAGTTTCATAATTATTATTGATTATTTATCGAACCTTTGATCCAGGTTATTGGATAACAACTTTGACCTTTTGGTCTCCCTTAATTGGGGGTTACCGGGAAGCGGGGTCATTACAATTGGTATCAGAGCATAGGTCCTCACTTAATCGTTAATAATTATTAAATTTTACAATTCCATAGAACTAAGGGAGTTATTCGAGGATTGTCTGAAAGATTGAGGTGTCTAGAAAAGGATCTTGTCCGGGGGCTGGCAATATTTTCCTCTGCACCACTAGCCGGAATATGAGGACTCTCGGATTGTGTGACTTCTTGGCCGATGTCTTAGGATATGACTCGAAATAAGATACCTTTAGGACTCTCTCATCTTGTTCATCCCTTCTCAACTCAAATTTTGTTAAGGACCTTAAGGATTTGGGTTTCCTCTCTTCTCCACACCCTCTTGAGGTATGGGTAAGGTTAATAAGGTCTAAGGAATCCTCCACCAAATTAATGAAAAGCATGTAAACAAGATGTCATGGACATAAGCTTCATAGATTAAGTGCAAACTAAAGGATAGATACATGCTTAGGTCGTATGACATAAGTTGTCATGCCCTCAGAAGAGACATGAGGCTAGACCTTCTTGTCAGGAGGATAAATAAAGAGAGTTAGTCTTAGAGATAGAGACCTCCATTACAAGTAGAGACCTGGCACATCCTATGAGGATTATGTTAACCCTAACCTTAGTGAAGGTTAAAGAGATAGATGGCATGATGAGTTAGACCAGGTGTTTGGATGGACATGCTTTGGATGACGTATGAGCCATGAGAGGTTGGATGACCTAATACCTCTAGCAACCCAACCCTAGGAAGGGTCATGCATGTTAGAGTGAAGGATATATCCTTCATTAATGAGGTTAGAGAAGAACCTATGGAAACCCCATGAGCTTATATGGGCATAATAGGCACCCAAAATGTATCAGTAGTGTGAGAAATAGGTTGAAACCATGGCCGGGAGAGTTTGATGGATAGCTTATGTGATAAGGGGCTATGGATAACCTTGAGTGAACATGAGTTGAACATAGGCTTCATCCAGGTAGGGGCATGCTTTTGAGGTTGACCCTTAATGAAGAGAGGACCTCTAACGGTGAGGTTGGTTTTAGGGTTAGCTCTAGAGAGAGAGCAGGAAACCAAGCAAGAAGGTTGGAATCCTAAAACCCTGATATTTGAGGAACAGTGGGGAGTCGAGGATGATGCGACCTAAGTGGATGATAGTGGTTTCCCTATGCTTGACCCCTGGAGGCTAATGATATCTTGGTTATCTTTAGAGGAACCAAACTCTAGAGAGAGGATGATGCTTATGGAACCTATGTGTCTATGGTGTAGGAGTTTACCTGCTGAGATGAGATGAAGAGTTCCTTAGACCCTGAAGAAGCTTAGTAGCAAGTTGTGAGGCCCTATACCTAGTTGGTTTTCCTTGAGGAGGACTCAACTCTGAGGTGTTTCTCATATAAAAGGATCATGGGAGTACATGACATACCTTGGACATGCTTGATTCATGGTTAAGAGATTGAGAATGCAGTTGGACACCCAAAGGTGAACCTAGGGTTCCTAGGCCTAAGAGAGGAAGTGGTGTACCTGATGCTCATGATGCGATGTGAGTTTCTATAGATGTAAGCATGGTACTCCACGTGGTTATAGGAAAGGGAAACCCCTTAAGTTTAAAGGTATGTTTGACGAACCCCTCCCAGCTAAGTTAATCTAATGTTGAGGAAAGAGAACAAGTATGACCTAGCATTGTTTAATAGGTGGTCTGCTTGTGCCTTAGTATCTGCTGGGTTAGGCATGCTCATGTGAATGTAACCCTAGGGTTGGTTGTGACCTTTTTTTATCAAGGTGTAGTTTTCTCCCATCATGGGAGAGGGACCCTTTTGTAGGGTGTATACCAGTTTTGTTGGTTTTGAGGTAACCTAAAGAGGTTTCATAGGATCTGAGGAGCTAAGTAAAGAGTACATGGTGTGAGAATGAACCTGTAGACCCATATATAACCATCTCTATGTGCATGTGAATGTGTTACCATGGAGGTAACCAGTATCGGGCCTGACCAAGGTAGGCAGGTCACCATGATTCCTGAGAAAGGATGAAAGATAGCCCAAAAATACAGAGAGAGAGATGATGAAGGCTTGGGTAAGGTTCTAAGTCGAACATGTACTATGTTAGAATCCTAAGTCTATCCTAGGGTCAGGTGGGGATAAGACTGATGGAAGTAGGAGTTGCCTAATTCTCTAGTTGCACATGACCATAGGGTTGGGAGGTAACATCTATCATTGTCTGAGGGCCTTGGGTTAGGAGATTGATCACCTTCATGAACTCATGGGACCTAAAGAGCAGATGAGTAGGGCACTCTCTAGATGCATAAGGGAAGAGGGATGACCCCAAAAGTGCCGGCACCCTAAAGACCTAGAGGAGATGACCACAGATTGTGCTTGGACCAAGTAAGTTCGAGACCAGTTTTCCATAGAAGTAACTTTGTTATTGAGATGTTTGTGAAGTAGAGACATATGTGGCACATTTCAACTTAGATTTGAAAGTGTACTGACAAGGTGGGTTGTACCATCTCTACTCTTAGAATAGGAAGAACTATGTATTTGGACTGTAGCCAAATGCTTATTTCCTCTTGTTATGGGAGTGAGTGATAGGACAGTACACATGCCTTATACCAAGGATAAAAGATGATGGAAGTTGGAACATTTCTATGAGGTATGAGGATAGAGATGATAACATACCCTTGTGGAGTGAACTATACATGGATGGTTTACACATAGTAAGAGAAGTAAGGATTTTTTTAGCAGAAGCTATGTGGAACTTGCAAGTTATACAAGGTTGAGTTTGATCACCATGAGGATGAGCTCAGAGTTTCTTGATGAAGACAAACATAGAGTTGAGATGAGATAATAAGTGGAATACATGGAGGTGTATGTCTTCAACAACACCTTACACCTAAGGATAAGAAGTGATAATGAATGCTCTGGTTGAGATATAGCTGCCTAGTTTAGCTGGAAGCTAGAAGAAGTTGAGGTTGCTAGGCTAACCGTAAGTTGAGAAAAAGAGATATGTTTGGGCTAACACTCAGATATAACAAGATCTGTTGAACAATTTAGTAGTTGTTGGTTAGCCAGCCTAATCCATGATATAACGAAAGGATGGTTGTCGAACCTCAGATGTACTTCTTTGGAAAGGAAAGTGATGAAACCCTGATGAAAGTGGTTTAGGGTTTCTGAGGTATCGATCTGGAGGAATCATGACATACCGGAAATCATGGTTTTAAGATCACCAAACACCGTGATACTACAAAGATAGTAAGTGATAGTAGCACTTTGGCTGTTTGATATGATGTTACATGTAGCATGCAAACCAGGAGGTGAAGGACGCACACCAGTAACCATGTGCATGGATATAAAGTACAAAGAGTTCTCGAGAGGGAATAGGAATTCATCACTATGGATGTCATGAGTCTCCCCTAGACCAAGGAAGGTCAAGATGCAATATGGGTTATGGTAGATCGCCTTACCAAGATGACATGAGAAAGAAAGAGTATTATTACAGGACAGATCTAGTTGAACTTCTTATAAGAGAGAGATGGTTCAACTACACCATGATGTGAGTACAAAGTTTTTGAGAATAACCTAAAGGTTCAATCCCATGAGGTGGAAGTGGATACCTGAAGAACTCGATGTTAGAACTGTTTAGCACCCCATACTAATGGTTAGTATGATCTAGACTAGAGGGTCTGATGAGAGCATGTGTGCTCATTCAGGGTGATACAAAGAGACAGTTCTTGTGATGTGACGTTAGCCACCATAGCCTTATCGGGATGCAAGAAGTTTTATAGAGAGGTTGTGTCGGTCACCGCTTCATTGAGATGATGTTGGTGAAGGAGGCCTCACGAAGGTCAAAAAAGAACCACAGTGTGTGCAGATGAAGTCACTTTGATCATGTAATGGCTGAGAGAGGGCCCAGTGGTGACATGAGTCATGAGCTAATGCAAAGCAGACTGACATGCAGTTCACTGTGGGAGAATATGTGATGTGAAAATCTGACCCCTCTAAGCTACAGCTGAGAAAGCTGAGTCCCCGATATATGGGTCCATTTAGATGGATTGGTGGAGATGGTTGTGTTTATCCTTGCCCTCTGGATAATGTGATGAATAAATTTGTTCCATGAGTCTGATCTAGAGCACTATGTGAGGTACCCAAGCCATGTGCCGAGTCTTGAACCTATTCAGCTTTTGAGAGGCTGAAATGTCCTGAGTCACCTATGAGTGTACAATATACCAAGGTAAGAAAGAACTCAGATGGAAGAATATGAGATGATGAAGGTTCTTGGGAAGCACCATGGAAGGGGTGAAGCCAAATGGGAGCCCTGATGGATGTATGAAAGGCTTATCCTGAACTGTTTGTCTGTTTGATGGAATTTTGAGGACAAAGTTCTTATAAGAGGGGAAGGATGTTATAACCCCAATTTTTGGGTTCCTTTGGTGAGAAATGTAATTTCTCATATTAAAGATATTGTAACAAATAATGATATAATTTTTTTGGAATAAATGAATTTTTTTTACAATAGCCTTGATGATTGTGTTGTGGGCTTTATTGGCTATTGGGCCCAATAAAAAGGAAATTCAATTAATAAATGAATAATTGAGAATAGAGGAAAGAAAAGTGTGGAAACCTCAAGAAGGCAAATCCAAAGAGGGATTTCATGCCTCTTGGGTTCCTTGGGTTCCAAGGAGTCCAAAGTTGCAAAAATAAAGCAACAAGGAAAGAAAAGATCAATTAAGCAATTCTTTATTAAGAAAGATATTGAAAACAATGATAAATGTGGGAAACAAGTGGAAATAGGAATAATTGGGTTATCCATGGTGGAATTTCGTATCCTAAGGATTCCTAATGTTAAAAGGAATGCCAACAAGGAAAATATAAGAGAGATAAAGAGGAATCCTCAAAAAAAGATATTTTTATAAGAAATAAATAAGATAATGAGAGATAATGGATAAAAGATAAGTACAAGGCTAAGGTATATCCCCAAGATGGGATTTCAAGCCATTAAGGTTCCTTGAGGTTCAAGGAACTCAGAATAATAATTTAATAGCAAGGGAAAGAGAAACTATGTGAGAAATATATATAATTAAGTGATACCTTGCACCTAAATAAACGGCACGTTTTCTTTTAGATAATAAGCTCAATTTTGGCAGAGAGGTATATAAAGTTATTATTAAGTTTCCCTCAAAATTTGTGATTAATTGGATACTCGGTTTGGGAGTTATGGCTTTTACAAGATTCCCTAACGTGTTGGGATTATAGTAAATGTCATGATTAAATTATTTATTTTTCTTCTTTGGCGCGTGCAACGACAGCCCTTGGATCTGAGATCAATGGTGTATGTGCCATCACCTACCTTGGGTAGGAAAAGGAAAGAGGAACCGTAACTCAGATCTTTCGGATTTGATTTCCTCTCCCTACAGTTAAAGTGAAAATCTAGGATTCACTCCATTAGATTCGCGAGAGGAAACCGTGCTCATCCATACCAAGTTTTCCATATGTTGGAGGGCTAAACAGGAAACCCCTAAATCTCGAGAAGCTTCTCTTCCATATCCTAGGATGAAAAGGATATAGATTCCTTCTCTGCGAGTTCACGAACTCCTTAAAACAACTCTGCGTCACCCAACGAAGTCGACCCTGCAGGAAATTGAGCAACCAACAGGTCTTCCTCCCTTATTTCCCTTCCACGGCCGCAGGTGCACAACCTAGCCTAACTCCCTGTTCGTTGCTCATCTGGTTAGATTGTCCCTTCCTCCAAGTTCGGCGGTGAAGTTCAAAGGTGTTAGCCCCTTTTCCGGCTGCTGAGGAACCCCAATGCTCGGAGTCAACAAAGGAGTTGACTACCCAGCCGGTCGTAGCTCAAGCAGAGAAGAACGGGAGGTTGTATATGGAGAGAGAAAAGACTACCCTACCCCAGGCGCATGTGGCCCTGAGCCCAATGGTGTGGGGGGTATTGCACATGAAATAAGTTATACATGAAAATTGATCAGAAAAATGCAAGGAATGCAATAAAAATATAATTGTAGCCTGATTCTGATTGTAATTCAAAAAGTGTGTAAAGATGCTATCTTTAATGGTTTAATTAATACAAAACCAAAATCTTTGGTGATTAATGACTTGGGAAAGGTTAAGTGGATGTTTAATGTTGATATTAACCTGTTGATTATAAAAGATACATTAAGATAAAAAAGGATGATATTTATGTGTAATTAGTTTAATTGAGAGTTCATGTGCATAAATATGCTTTAATGGGCCTTGAAATCCTAATATTGGTAAATGCGACTCTTAATGGATTTAATTATTCAAAATTATGAATAAAGTTAAGAGATGATGATTCTAAGCTATTTCGAGCATTAAAATTCCTAATTGTGGTTAAATACCCTTAATGTGGAAATTAGGGTTTCCTAGTGGATAAAAGGTAGAATTAATGATGAATAACGTTCATATGAGTATTAGAGCATAATGAACTACAAATTGATGATAAACGAGCATAATGACTTTGTCATATATTGAAAAGGAAAAAAATGGTAGCTTTAATGTAAAAGAAGTTTAATGGACTTAATTGATGGTTATTTGTGCATTAATGTAGAATTAAGGTTATGTGTTTGTAAAAGGTAACCTTAATAACTTTCGTGAAGGATAGATGAGAAAATTAGGGTTTAAAAGAGTAAGGTGAAGTAAAACTCTAATTGCAAAGCAAACCCTAAAAGAGGAAGAAACCCTAAAAAGGAATAGAAACCATAAGTAGCAAGATGGTTTGGATAGATTTTGATAAAAAGGAATTGAATGTAATTTCAGGACTGAATTGTGTGCTTGCCTGATTCTGGATTACTTTCTTGTTTGGATTATTCCTACACCTGAGTCTGCCTAATATGTATGTGGTTAGTTATGAATAACTGCCTTAGTTTCCTGAGGATTTTCTTGTTGGTTAATCGCATTGAATGCAAAATTATCAGTTTGGATGTTCATACTTGCAAATCATAAAGTCACTATGATTATCACATTAATAGTAGAAGTATGTATTCTCGCACCTACATGCCACCCTGATGGATGATGCCAAAGGTTAGGCCCAGATGGGTAAACCAATGGGCACCATGAGTGGTGACCCCAGGCACCAAGCTCGGGAATGAGAAGGTGGCCTACGATATTGCATGACTAATGGGCACCATGAGTGGTGACCCCCAAGCACCAAGCTCGGGATTGAGAAGGTGGCCTTAAGTCATTGGCAAAAGAAACCCTAAGGTGGGTATGCCAGGTTTAGGGAAAAAGCGGTGGAGAATGTCATACTGAAAAGCGTAAATTGGCTTGTTAATTAACTTGATTGTGATAATTAGATTGTTATCCATGTGCAAACTTTTGGTTGTCTCCACATACTAGTATATTTCGATATGCTGACCGACGTTTTGTTTGTCGACGTTTTAGGTACAACCCTGGAATGAACAAACAGTAAAGTGACATATTGTGAAAATAAAACATAAAGTGCAAGGAGGATTAGATAGAGTAGATTCAAGCTTGGATAGATAGATTCCCAAAGTTTTAAAAGGTATGCAAAGTTTTAATTTTCTACCAGATTTCAGTTTAGTTAGTAGAACTTCATAATTATTATTGATTATCTGTCGAACCTTTGATCCGGGTTATTGGATAACGGCTCTGACCTTTCAGTCTCCCTTAATTGGGGGTTACTGGGAGGCAGAGTCATTACACCGACTCTGGTGTCCCCTCCAATTTCCCCCAAAGCTTCGTCTCCACACCCCTCTTCTCCGTCGCATGGAGGGATTTCCTCTAGGCTTCTCCCTCTCCACTCACTCTCCCTAGTTCTCATCTTCATCCCCTTTCTCATAAAACTATTTTCTCATCTCTTTCAACATATGCACCTAGCATCTCCAGCAAGGGGTTTCTCACCTTAATATCAATCATAGGTGTAGGTCACCATACTTCATCAACCACCTATGGACACCTAGGGTTGACCCATGAGGCTGCCAGATCCTTCACATGTCAACTCTGTGGTATGAAAGGCAAATCAATGTCTTTGCTACATCTGACGGTGTGGGAATAAAAAGCTTTGATTGTCACCTCACCTCCACACTATTGGACCATAGGGCTAGTCCTCAAGTGTCAACTACCCTCAAGGTTGATGCCGACTAGGAAGAGTAAGAGAGGGCACTCTCTATCGGCCTTTCAGGAGTCCTCTTACCACCACGTCAATGGGGAAACCAGATTTGCTTACACCGATGAAGGAAAGACAAAGGTATCAAGAAGGGAGTATGGAATAGAAAGGTAGAACCCTACTAATATACATGCATTTTGATCTAGAAACACATCAGTATTCCTTTTTTTGGAAAGGGTTTCTATCCTAAACCATCACAATCTTTGAACAACTATATTATTCCTCTACCATATACACACAAGTCCCAAAGAAGTCCTTTTCATATTCTTCACATTAATCATTCTCTCCCTCACATTTATGACAAATACCCTAGGATAAGAGTGCAAGGTTGTCAAAAAGGAAAACTTTCATATCTTTCAAACTTATATTTGGTCTCTAATGTTTATTGGAAAAACTCTTGATGACTTGCAAATTCTAGATTATTCCATTTTTCTCTCTTTCATATATTCCATAAATAAAAATAGGAACTCAATAATATTATACCAACTTTCATGTAATATGTTGAGATTTATTGGGATGTCAATACTTGTTCTTTTTTAACAAATATATAAAACAACACCATTTTCTCATGGAATATACCTTTTTCCAATCTGTAGGATTCTTTTCATTTTATTATTTCAAAGTATACCAAAAGGTAGATCAAAATATTCTCATTTGATGCCTTCACCATTGTGTTTCCAAACTGGCTAGGTAATTATTCATTTAATTATATAAAATACCATACATCTTATTTTCTTTTTGAAACTTGCATATTATCTTATATTTTAGTTACTTAGCAAACCATAAATATGTTATTCTTCATTAATGCATGAAAATTCTCTTTTCCAGAGTATTCCACAAAATTCCATATTTAAAGCTTTCGTTAAGAATTGGATTTTTCTCTCTTTCTTTGTCTAAAATCTATTTATATTTTGTTGAAAATAGTGAACTACACGAAATCCATCCCATATGGAGTATTTGCACTTTCAAACTACAATTTCTAAACAAGACACATAGAGAACCATCTTTCTTATGTATCCTTCATATTACATTATTTGCGAATAAATACATTAAAAGATGGGAAAAAGGTTATAACACTCATATATCTATGGGAATCCAAGATTTGTTGAGATTAGTTATGTGGATACGTAAGTAAAAGACTACTTTTCCTTGTGTGGAGTAGGTATGAAGTATTTCTTGTCTTAACATTTTTTGTATGCATGTACATGTAGTATGCTCTTTGCCTTATAACTAAGAACAACAAAAATGAGAATGAATTTTTAGTTACTGATGGTGTTCATTAAACTCCGTAAGGAAAACATTAATGTTGAGTAGTATCTCCATAGGGTACATGGTACATAAGGAGATCATTAGAATACATTGTAGACAAGGATATCCCTAGAGTACATGTTACACATGGAATGGGCCCAAATACAATATATGTCATTATGTGCTAGTCCACTTTTCTAATACAAATTCAACGAAATATGATTAATAACATGCATTTACCTGATTTTCTCCTTAAATGATGCTTTCTTTTACCTTTTCTTCTTTCTCATATTAGTCAAATATGCAAGCACAATTTGTATGTATCTTTTACCCACGTACACAACACTTAGTGTTGATACATTATTTCACATATTTTCTAGGCGCAAGAACCCATGAATGAAGCAAAATACCAAAAATCATTAGTAAAGCCTATTGGAGGATTTAGAATAGATGGATGTCACCTCCTATTTCACTTTAAATACTTTACTTTTCATTTCAATTTCCTAGTTGATATCAAGGATGTAGATCATATCCTATGTACTTTTCTTATTTCCATAGTTAGAAATTTCATTTCAAATAAATGTAAACACTATCTTTTCCATGTATGAATGATGTGGTTGTGTGGAAATATATGATGTTTGTGAGCCAGATTCAGTTTACTATAGATGTCAATCACAAATACTCATGTTTTATGTTTTGACAACGATAGATATGAGTGCACACATATCAATGATATGCTATCATGGAAAGTATGCTGGAATTGTGGTCCTCACAGTTGGTATTAAAGCATGAAAAATAGCTACAATGGACAACTTCTCACCTACAGGAACATCAACTCAAGGAACATGGTCATGTTTTCCTATAGATCAGACCTATATGAGCCTTGTTTAATAATAAAGGCAAGCTCAACATTTTCTTCTAGGGACTCTTTGAAATCTTGGAAAGGATCAGTGAATGTGTGTACCGTCTTGCTCTTACACCTTAGTACATTGTAATGGACAACCTGTTTTATGGAATAATATAAAGCCTTATGTGAAAGATCCTAGTCATATTTTGAACCATTAGTCCCTAGAGTTGAGAGACAATCTATGTTATGTTGAATCCCCAATCAAAATTTTAAATTCTATCCCAAAGGACCTATGCATAATCGACACAATGATATGGTTAAAGTTCTCTAGGGAAAATATGCTTGAATCGACGCTACCTGGGAGCTCAAGTCTGAGATCAAGAAGAAACATCCACATATCTTTCAAGTCACTTGAATTTTGAGGGCAAATTCTTAAAAGGAGGGAAGAATGTGATAAAGTGAGTTTTTTACATTATTATTTTCTATATTGAAACTTTAATAATACAACAATTTATCAAGTTAATTGCCTAAATGCTCTTAATCTTTCACTTCATGTTTTGACCATGTGGATACATAAGAAATTTGAAATAATACAAAGCCTAGATGCATGTTAGGGTAATTCATGTGTGTTAAAAATCTAATCAAATTATAATAGCCTACATACAGATTTGAATCTCAATTTTCTAGAATTATTAGATAACTACACCACAGAGCTCCACCTAACATTTCATAAGGATTGAATGTACCAATTAAGAGTTATGGATAATTGATTTTACAACCATTATTATATTCATTATAATCCTAGACCTAAATTATGTGACTATTGATAAGGTTGTCACCTAATATATGTCACGCAGACATAAGTTTAAAATGGGGTGTGCAAGCTAATTATGGCGCATTGAATTTCAATTGTCCATGTGATCCAATGAGCACCAGTTTGACTTCAATCTCTTATTTTCGCATGATAACGATGGAACTTTTTCAACACTCCAATGCATATCCCCTAAACCACCTGACCTAGTCTTCTGGATCAAGACTTGGAGGAGACACTCCTCTCCCTGAGATGAGCCCAATGAACCCCAACATGTCACCTTTTTCCCTAGGATCAGGAGATGAACTTCCCAATTCCTCATGCCTTTCACTAGCAGTAGGCATTGAATTAGGGATTCCTCCCACTCTTGCCTATTTAAGGACACCATTTGCTCCACCACCCTTCCTTTAACTATCCCCAAACTCCAGTTCTTTAGAAATAAACCCAGGAAGCACTCCCCTTACCATCATATTCAACCTCCAACCACTCCGGCATCCCAAAGTAGGAACTCACCCCACACCAAACCATCATCACCATCACTTCTGCCATACCCCAAAGGTGCTTCAAAACAAGCTTATGTGGTCCTAGAACCACTCTCAACCCCTAACCCCCCTCTTGTTTGTGATCTCACCAATCATTGTGGTGACACAGACCCTTAAGGGAGCTCCATCGAGCGAGTTGGCTGACCAGGTGTGGGAACATCACTGGAAGGTGATTGTGACCTCTTCGTGCCTAGATCCATGTTGTTGCTTCTCCATAACCTCATCAAAGTGGAGGTGAGCTACTATTCCTATTGAAGGAGGGAGTGGGAGATAAGCTACCCATGTAGAGTCATCTCGGCCTAAGGTATCCAACCCCTGAGTTCCATCTCAGCAAATAGTCATAGGTGAGCAAGGAAATACAAGGGAGTCATCCACCATGTAGCTCTGACTAAGGCCCTCCATGTTAGTAGTTAAATATCCCTTATCCTTTCAAAATATAGGAAATCCAATTATCTTATAAAAAAATAATCATAAATCATAGGAATATCTATGGTGACACATGTATATAATGTTTTCATCAGAAAAATGCAAGACTTCCAAATAAGACACTACTCTAACCTATATGTGATCCCTTTATAAAAAATGATGTCATAGAGCCTCATTTAATATTTTCTTTTCTTTTATTAAATCAAAAGATGTAAAATGATGATAATAGTCTAAGATCAATAATGTTATTTAAAAACCTTAAATGACATCTCTAGTCCTTTTAGATAATGAAATGATAATCATGTCATCCATGATAACCTAATCCCTCTTCAAACACCTTCATATACCAATTTTTCTCTCTCTACATGATGGAAGTAATTGATGAACCATTTATGCACCCATACATCACACCTGAACTAATAACCCTAAAATGAATTTAGAACATCATGTGACTCTAATCTAATCATAAGATGATAACAAAATAACTTAATTTTGTCCAAACCATAAAACTTGATATTGTCTGCAAATGATGACATAGTCCCTTAATTTCCTTTCAAGGTGAATTACTCTCATGTTTATTAGATCTATCCTAATCCAAAATATGATAAGATTAGGTGTGTGGGATATCTAAGTATGAGACTAATTTTACCTATGTGGAATAAGTATGAAACATTGCTTGTATTATTTTTAGAACATTGTTTTATGTATGTACATGTAGTATGCTCTTCTCCTTGAAAACTAAGAATAATAAAAATGAGAATGGATTTTAGTTACTTATGGTGTTCATTAATCTCCCTAAAAGAGAGGGAAAGGAGTAATGTTGGCAAGTACCTCCCTAGAGTACAAGGTACATTTTGAGATCCCTACACTACATGGTACACAAGGAATGTGCCCAACAACAAGTATGGGACTATGTTCTATTCCACCTTAATCATACAAATTCATTGAGATATGATTGAAAATATGAGTTTACAGGGATTTCACCTTAAAAACATTTTCTTTTACCTTTTCTTCTTTCTCAAACTATTAAAGTATGTAAGCACAATATGCATGTATCTTTCACCCACATACACAACACATATTGTTGATTTATTGTTTCTCATATTTTCTAGGTGCAAAATATCTATGAATGAAGCAAAGTACCTGAAAGCAATATATTGCAAAGCATATTTGAGTATTTAGAGTAGATGGATGTAACCTCCTATTTCTATTTACATAATTTACTTTTTATTTACATTTCCTAGTTTATCTATAGGATGTAGATCATATCATATGTAATTTTCTTCTTTCCATAGTTAGAGTGTCATTTCAATTAAGTTTAACCACTATCTTTTTTATTTATGAATGATGTGGTTGTGTGGAAATGTATGATGTTTGTGAACACGATCTAGATTACATATATTATAGATGACAATCATAATCCTCTTATTTCCCCTCTTTACAATTGTTGATATGAGTTATTGTATATTAATGGTATGTCATCAAGGAAAGTATGTTGGATTTGGGGTCTTCACAGCTCACTTTTAATTGCAATGTTTTTTTTGAAAGGGGACGGGAAACCCTATGGTGAGCTCCCCAAAACTACTATTGGCCAATTAAATCAAGGTTCATAAGGGATAGCAAGTTCAAAGGGAAAGATTGAGAAAAAGAAAAACTAGCTACTTGACCTCTACGAGCTGAGTTGGCTACCTCATGAGCAACCCTATTGCACCTATGATTGATATAAAGTAAGCTACAATTAGAAAATTGAAGTTGCAGAGCTTTGAAATCTTCAGCAATCACTCCTAAGTAGTCCCTTCGCGTCTTCTTGCTAGTGCACACTTGGACTGTCTCCAGGGAGTCCGTTTCCACTTCGATGTTGTCATATCCCACTTTCTTTGCCCATAAGAGTGTTGCTCTCGCTGCTAGCATTTCCATGATGGCGACGCCCGTCCCTGAGCTGACTTTTTCCCCCACGACACCCACCAGAAGGCCCTTATCATCCCTTGCTGCCAATCCCATTCCTACCCCTTCATCCTCGCCCACCGAGCCATCTACGTTAATTTTGATTTTACCCTATGGTGGTTTCCTCCAGGTGCAACGTCCCTTGTCTGCCACTCTGTTGTCTTCCCCGCCACCACCCTGATGAGTGCTTGCACCCACTCTACCCCACTACTGAGCATCATTGCCCCTTCTGCTCCTCCCCCAAACCCCATCCCCCACATACTACCTCTGCTGATTACCGTCTCTCCTCTCTTCACTCGGGTGTGCTTCTTCTTCCCCACCTCGCTATTCCTGCATGGTGCTGTCCCAGCCTGCAACTCCACCCACCTGTGCATGTCGTTGTCCCCCTCGACGCACCGTCATCAACGCACTCCGCAATAGGTAGCCACTTCAAACGTCGTTGCTCCGGAAAGTCCATGTGCATCTAGCCTTCCACACCGTCTACATGCCCGCAACTAGAAGATCCGCCTCGTGCATTAGCCTCCTTTCTAACACAGCTTTCAATGACAAGATGATGTCCTCATTTCTAACTTCATCCACCCATGCTTGCACCCCTCTCGGTGTCTTCTCCCACACTTCAACCGCATTGGGACAGTAGAAAAACATGTGAGGAATGGTCTCCTTCTCTGACCCACACAGCATACATGTGTCATCTTCCACGCAGTGTCTATCGAAGAGACACCCCCTCATCACTAAGCATCCTGTGCATGCCCTCCATAGAAAATGGGCTATTTTGGGACTCCATCCAGCATGCCATATACTTTTCCATAGCAAATCACCACAATTATATGCAAAATTTCTCGCTTCCTCTTTCCCCAGCAACCCCAGCCAGTAAGCGGAGCGGACAGAGAACTCCTCGTCCCTTGAAGGCCACCACATCAATGTATCTTTTGGTCTCCTCATGCTGAGCTGTATCGCGCATATTCTTTTAACGTAAAAGTCTGGGAAACATTCACTGATTTTGTCCACGTCCCATTGGGTTCCATCCTCTGACATAAGCTCACAGACTGTGTTATAATCTGGACCATTCTCCCTCTTAAAATGTGCTAGCATTCCATCCTCCTTAGCAGTCAATTATCTTCCCAAATATTCACCTCGGTTCCGTCACCCACTCTCCATTGTGCCCCTTCCTTTAGAAGTGCTTTTTCTCCCCACATGACCCTCCAAGAAAAACTGGGATTATGTCCCTTTCTAGCTTCCCATATGGTCGTCCTTGAGAAATACCTAGCTTTGAGCACTCTAGTCACTAGGGATTCTGGGTTGTTTGCTAACTGCCACAGCTGCCTTGCCAGGAGGGCTTGGTTAAAGGTCTGGAAATCCTTGAAACCAAGACCCCCCTATCTCTTTGGCCTGCACATTCTGTCCCAACTCATCCATGATAGTTTCCTCTCTTTGTCTTTTTCTCCCCACCAGAATCTAGCCACCATCCTCGATATCTCAACTATGGTACCCGCTGGAAGCAGGATAATACTCATAATATATGTGGGAATGGCTTGAGCAACTGCTTTGATGAGTACTTCCCTCCCTGCTTTGGACAACAACTTTTCTGACCACCCTTGGAGCTTCCACCAAATCCTTTCTCTAATGTATCTGAACACCTGCTTTTTAGACCTTCCTATGGCTGTTGGGAGGCCCAAATAGCTGGCATGACGGTCCACCACTCTCACACCTAGAAGTTGCCTCAAGTCCTCCGGTTTATCCACATCTATCCCTTTGCTAAAAACAACCTCTGTCTTTGAGAAATTTATCTTTCGACCTGAAGCCTGTTCATATTGGCTGATGCTTTCGGCTACCTTCAGGCATTCTGCAGTGGTTGCTCTAGCAAAACGAATACTATCATCTACGAAAAAAAGATGTGAGATACAAGGCGCACCCCTACTCAACTTTATGCCGTGTAGTATGTTGTCGCGAGAAGTAGAATAAAATCAAAGTAGAGAAAGCTTTGGCACACAAAATGAAAAGGTAGGGGGAGTGGGGGTCACCCTGGCGAAGTCCACATGCGGTCTTTGTGATTTGGGTCCTATCTCCATTAATGGCAAAAGCTTGTTGGACGGACGATATGCATTCTTGGACTTTGTTCCTCCACTTCATCCCAAACCCCATCTTCTCCATAGTGACGTCTAGAAAGCTCCACTCCACCATGTCATACGCTTTGGACATGTCCAATTTCAACGCTAGGATGCCTTTTTTTCCTTCCCTTATCTCTCTTCATAGAATGGAACACTTCATAAGCTTTAAGGGCATTATCCATTATCATTCTCCCCTGGACAAAAGCACTCTGGTTTTCAGAAACAATGGTGTTCATGAGAGGCTTTAAGCAGTTCGATAGGACTTTGGGTGCTATCTTATATACCACGTTACAAAGACTAATAGGTCTGAAATCACCTATTGTCTTGGGCATGTCTGTCTTTGGGATAAGCACCATAAGAGTATCATTTACCTCCCTTATGCTTCTTTCCCCTTTCCACCACCCTTTGATATAGCTAGCCACATCCTTCCCAATAATTCCCCAAAAGTTTTGGTAGAACATAGCCTTCATGCCATCCGTACCAGGGGCTTTATTAGGATGCATTTGCTTCAGAGCATTCCATATCTCCTCGTCCCTGATATCCCTCTCCAACTCCTCCCATTGGGGCACCATTATCATCCCCCACAACCCCTTTGTAGCCTCTGCAAAGCCCGTAGGGTTTCTAGATTGAAAAAGTTGGGTAAAATGTATCATGCTAATCATTGTGATCTCCCCCTCCGGTGATCACATGACCCCTTGTTCATCTTCTAAACCATCAATCCTATTCCTCTGCCTCCTATTTGTAGCTTTTTGATGGAAGTATGTAGTGGTGTGGTCTCCCTCTTTCAATTCTTTTACCTGTGCCCAAGCTTCCCAATACTCCTCATTCTTCTGTAGCCAATATTGGAGCGCTTTTGATTTTTCCTCCGCCCTATCAAGGTTTATTTGGTCCAGAGGTAGTGATTGCAGCCCCTTAAGTTCATTCTCCAACTTCTTCACCTTCTTTCTTCTTTCTCCAAACTTCTCTGTGGCCCACGTTTTTAGACTCTCCTTGCACTTCTATAGTTTTTCTGTCAACTCGCTACCTTCAGCAGCTTCCCAAGCCTCCTTTATGATAGTAGTGCAACTTTCTTCACCCACCCACATTGGCTCGAACATGAAGTGCCTTTTTTTCTTTTTGTTGTTGTCCCTACGGTCAGCCTTTAAAACAATAGGTGCATGGTCTGACTCATATATGGGGAGGTGAAACACTTTACATACAGTGAAAAGGTTCCTTGATTCAAGCTCGGGAACAAATCTATCAAGCCTCTCTTAGACCAGTGTTCTTTCTGTAAGGCCCCGTTTCCATGTGAAGACATTTTCCTCAAAACCGACATCTAGCAGCGCGCAGTCATCTATCACATCTCAGAAATTCTACATAAAATTATCATCCTTTGGTGGACCCCCTTTCTTCTCCGCATTTGACACTATCTCATTGAAATCGCCGAAAAAGATAATTGGGTCCTCAGCCTCATCCTTGATCTTCCTCATAAGCTCCCAAGTCTTAAACTTGTTTGCATGATCTGCCCACCCATAGATGCCCACTGCTCTCCATTTTATGCCATTGGCTTCCTTGACCATAGCTGTCACATGCCTTTGAGAGTAGTTAATCACCTCCACTTCTGCTTCCTTCCACCAGAACCCCAGACCACCTGTCTTTCCTTTACTAGATATGAACAGGCCATCAGTGAACCCACAACTCCTCTTAACATCATCTAACCTCCTGTCAGCTATCATAGTTTCCATAATAAAACTATGTTTGGGCGTTCTCTCCAAACCCAAGCTCGGAGAGCCTTACACGTGTCAGGGTCGCCCAATCCCTGACAATTCTAGCTGAAGATTTTCATTGGCCTTCGTGGGATTGGGCACCGCCAATCGCTGCTACTTGAGTCGTGTTGACCCCACTTCTTCCTGGTGTATCCTCGTTGTACATCCTTGATCTTTTTTCACCCAAAGCTTGTGTAGGTAGATCATCAAGGTCCATGTCACGTACTTCTCCACTCCTCCCCCTCTTCCCAATTATCTGTTCCCACACCACCACCTCCTCTGGAATTCCCAGTATCACCCCTCTACTCATCTTGTAGACCCATGGGTGGTATCTCTTTTTCCCCCTAGTTTGTTTGTTTCCGTATTACATTTTCAATCCTTCTTCTTTCTTTCTCTGTCCCCTCCTGATAGCTCTTTTTGATTCACTTCTCTTGGGTGTGTTATCTTCCTCTAAGTGCTTTTGTCCTTGTATGTTCACCCTTTCATGTTCCCTACTGTCGTCCACATATCGAGCCTGGTACTTAGCCTCCAAGGTATGTTCAATACCTACCTTCTTCCATTCCCTTTGTTGTCCTTGTGATCGGGACAACTCTCCATCTTTCTCGACCTACTGCATCCTTTGTTCTGAGAGTTCTGCATGAGTGAACGTTGTGTCCTCATCAGTTTCCAGTGAGTCCATCACCGGCGTTGTTTCTTCTATATGGTCTCGTCTTAGCAACCCCAGCAATTCATGGTGTGTGTATCACACTTTTAGTCTCGCCCTTGTCGTTTCCCAAGTAGTTGTGTCTGCATCCTGTTGCTGTGTTCCACTCACTTCCTCCACCGATGGCATTGTTGTACTCTGCCCTTCCTCCATGCGGAACCCCATGGTCTTTTCCCCCACCCCCGTCGTTAGACCCTCTGTCCTTTTGCCCCTGTGATCATCCCTCTTTTCTCCTTCCTTCAATCCCCTCGTCACAGATCGTTCTTCTCCCTGATGTCTCCCGACGATGTCCTTAACCCCCCTCGTCGCATGTCGTTCCTCCCCTTGCTACCCCCCGATGACTCCCTGTCCCACATATCGTCGTCCTTTACCTCCATTGTCCCCAATCCCGCATTGTGCCCCCACGTCACCCTCCCTGCCTGCCTCCCCCTGCACCACTTCCCTACCATCATCCCTTTGCTGCCTCCTTCCCTCTCCTCTCATTTCCCCCCCTATACTGCTACCTTCCCCTTCTCCCTTCATCCAACTCACCACACCTGTGTCTCCCTTTTTCTTGAACGTCAGTTTCCTCCATGCCCCACCCCTGGTTGCTTCTCTATCAACCTCATCTCGGTGTTTTTTCCACGGCGACGCCCGCAACCATCTGCCCCAACGTTGTTGCTGCTCCCCTCCCTCTTCATAGCTACTACAGTCTCGGTCCACATGGCCTAACATGCCGCAATGGAAGAAAAACATTGCCAACCTTTCGTATTTAACTTCCACTTCGACGATGTTTCCACTCATGACCTTGAGTTTTAGAGATCTCCTAAGGGGACGAGTTACATCTATCATCACTCAGACTCAGATAGAAGAATCCCACCATGTCCCATCCCTGTCCGTCACCAGCATGTCTCCTATGCGCCACGAGATTTCTCGCACCGTCTTCTCCCCCTGTACCCCATGGGTAGGCCGAAGCGGCGCACCTAAAATGGTGACATGTTGATTTGTAGATGCCCCGGTTGCTCCTCCTTATATACCTCTTTGAACAGAAGCAGCCGCCCATCAAAGTTCCATGGGGTGCCCTCCATCACTCTTTGCTTGTCTCTCCAATGTGTGAATTTCATTACAAAGGCTCCATTTAATTGCAATGTTTGTATGTAATAAAGATGAACATTTTTGTGTTCATTACAGCGAAACTCAAATTGCATCCAAATAGTGGGATTCATTTAACTATTTAGAATGTGAATTGGCAAAAATAACGATGTAAAATGCAATCATGAGTATATGTGTATTTCCTTTTGAAGCAGAGTATATGCATATATATCAAGGTTAGTTTGAAACTCCATAGTGTAGATACAAACATTAGAAATTGGTTAGGTGGTCTTCAGATAGTAATAATATACTTAGCTGCATTTAGGTCAAACGTATTAGGATTTATGCCAAAGATTGACATACTTTTAAATTCACATCAACCTAGGGTGGTTGAGACTTACTTTTGAGTCATTTCTTGGGTTTCTTCCACTCTTAAAAATAACAATCAACCTTTTGAAAGGTCAGAGCAAACTTTCTTCAAATTCTCTAAAGAATGAAAAGTTCTTTGCAAGAAGTCATGTCTGATGAAATGTTGTCAAAATTTTATATGAATCATTAAACTTTGGATTGTTGGGTTATCGAGAAGGGGTGTGGTAAAATAAAAAATATTTCTATTATATTCTTTTTGTCGTATTCGTCATAGCTATAAAAATTAGTGGACAAAAGACGTATGAAAGGATAAACATGATACATTCACACACACTAGTTGTCCAAAGACTAGATGTGTCTTTTGATGAAGAATATAGTCCTCCAAATCTAGAACCCATATGGCCACCAAGCAATCTGGATGGATAAGAAAGAGATCCATATGCCCACCAAGACAATGCATAATCATCATCTTGCTGAAATATTTTCCAAACCTCCACATGTGCACTTGACCTGCCTAAATCACATGTCCAAAATGGAGTGGATCTAGAGTAGTCATACTCATGAATTTATAACCCAACACCCAGGCCCCCACAACTATTATATGGGATCCAATGTACTAGATCAGGGTCGAACCATATTAACAAGGAAAGGCAAGTGCTAAGAATGTAGGACCCTTGACTCGGATACACCAAACAAAAGGGTAGGTTAAGATGGTTTTCCTTAATGAATGATGTTACTCCAAATAATCAAAACAAGTAAAGGGAGAATAATGAAACGAAACAAGAGAATGAAAGAAAGAAAGCATGTGATAACAAACTATAGATGGGAACTTGGATTGGGTTTCACCTATTAAGATCTCTCACCAACATGTAATTCTCAAACCCTTTGTATACCCTTAGAAAGATTACAAGAAATCACCATATATGTCTATTCCCTCCTCTTTCGAGCTTAGGATAGATCTATATTATAGGGTTGTCTCTCTCTCAAGATGGAAAACAAACAATCACAACCACAACCATATGACCATTAGCTTAAGCATTCCAACATTTTCATGCATTCAAGAAACTTCAAAACACTTAGAAAAGATTAGTGTTACTCTTTTGAGGCACTAACAATCAAACATCACAAGATGTTAGCTAATCATATAAGTAAAGCATTAATATCAAGTGGATGGAGATAATATTTGCTAACAACATATTTATTCAAATGGATGTAAGTATATACATGTTGGGAGATCCTCAGTGGATACTCCCAACCCAAGCAATAAGTTTAGCCACTCATGTTAGTGAGTAGCATTACAGATTTACAAAAGTGAAGATACATCAACATAGATGAAATGATGGATGAACATTGTGAAAGCGATGATACATCTAAAGGAGGAAGGGGATACTCCAACAATAGTCCTTCAGATCCAGACTGGCATTGGTGTAGAAGATGGCTACTCCTTCTCTCAAAGAAGAGGGTGATGACCTTCTCTCTCCTCAAGACCTTTGTATTCAGAGGTAGAAGATCAATGGATTTGGATGAAGGTGACTCTAGAATGTGGAAACACTTTGTCATCTTCAAGATGTGGTGACCCCCATTCATGGATGAGGTTGGTGCCTATTTAGAGATGTTGACCACCGACTTAAAGATTGTTTTGATTGTTAGATTGGTCATGCTTTAGTCACTACACTAACTATAGCTTCGCTCGCTACTTTGTCCGTAGTTGTGTTTGTTGCTTTGTCTATTGCTTCGGCCACTACTTTGGCCTTAGTGACTATAGAAGTTTAAGGCTGCATTACTTGTAAGGATTAGTGGCTTCAGTTCCTACATTGTCTGTAGAGACCACCGAGGCTTCATACCTCATTGGTGATAAGATCTAGCAGGTTGTAGCGACTGTAGGGGTTTTTGGCTTTACTGGACATTCAGTCGTAAGGATGGCTTCTCCTTAGGTCGCAAGGGTGCTTGATGCCTAGCGACTGCCACATTGATACAATCTTATTTGCTGAGATGTCTTCAAGTGTAGTGATCGATGAGAATTATGTATGAAGTAATATGGGTTGGGTGTTTAGGTAGTCACACCAGGTCTTGTCAAAATAATTGAAATTGACTGGGTAAACCATAAAAGTGATGATGTTATGAAGATAAAATAGATACATACATGCCCACAAAATAGGATGTTATCAACTCCTCCAAACTTAGAATCTAGAATGTCCTTGGGCTAACACATAGAATTAAGGCATCAAATGACTTCAAAGGGTTTATTCATTATTTTTTGAGTGTGAAAAATATGGTAATGCCATCCTTAAGTCAAAACTTATACATCGGGACAAAGGGTTGTCGATGCCCAAAGCTCTCCCTCTTAGATTGGAGTTACAACACTCATATTTCTTGCTACAACTTTCTTTATCGGAAAGTTTCTTCCTCATGATGCACCGATGATACTTTTCTAGGTCATACCTGTAAAAAGTTCTGGTAGAGGTAGCTTTCACACCCAACTTTTATTTTTTTTACTTCTTAAGTATAGTGCTTAAGTGGGATAATAATATAGTGTTTCCTATATTTCTTAGGTTCTTGCAACCATGTAAGTTGTCTTAAAGACAATGTTGCCCAAATGGGCTCTGATGTATTGTTAGGTGGTTGTGTGAGGTCCCCTTTGAAATATAGGTGTGTAAAAGTTAGCTTCTAGACTCCACTACCGGGAATGACATATCTGCATTTCTGAGTGCAGCAATATGCCGGCTAAGCAAAGATCTTCAACATCTTCTCAGGCATACCTCTCATAATTTTATTCCTCTCAGCTTTTGTTCATGCTCACAGGATTTGGGATGATAGGATTTTGGGCAAAGTTGGGATGCCATGCCTATGTTGATCCCAAAGTGGGAATTTTAAAATTAGAAGGGGTAGCTATTTCCTCTTTTATCGAGGTTATGCACTTTCCTATCTATACTTGGGAACATGGTGATCAATCAGGAACATAGTAGGATGAGTCCTCCTTACTTTGATATTTTGTCTAGGTTGGCAAACATACTTGTTCCTTCTACATATCTCAAGGTAAGGACGTTAAGACATTATCACACTTTGAATTTTAAGTATATTAAGTAGCCCAAATTTATCATTCTCAAATAAATTACGCTAAGAATTATCCTGAAGTCAAGAAGGTCTAAGAGTTGGAGTTATGACACTATCCAAGAGAACTGGATTAAAATTTTGCCTCTTTAGGCTACCTCTTCATCAAAATTTCAACAAATATATATGCATGGATAGAGATTTAATCAAAATTGACCATTAGGCCGATCAAATTTCACAATAGGGAACATGCACAACATAGATTTTCAACAAAATTGGGTGAGTTGAACAACTATTAAAAAGGAGACATTGAAACATGAATTAAGGAAGCTAGAGAGACATACCTCTCATGCCCGTTTATACACCCCTCCCCTTAAACTTATCACACACTTTGTCTCAGAGCATCAAAGTAAGAGAGTGGAATTAAACATGTTGAGTCATTTGTGTTAAGGTTGTTCATGAATCATCCATTTGGATTGCAGCAACATGTCGAGATATCCTCCTATGAGTTCGGGATAGCATTCATGTTGTAAGATTTTGAATTTTGCATCCTTTAAAGCTATAATCAATTCCATACAATAGAAGCCACAATCATTTGATTTAATAATTTGTTGGGGGCTTCTGTGATAGAATTGTGTCTTTTTGAAGTCTTTATTCTTGACATACTTGTACCCTATGCTGAACTTGTAGATCATGTCAACTATTACTTCCACACATGTTACCACTTTTTCTTCAGTTGGTGTCTTTGTTGTAGTCATGTTCATCGATTTTCTTAATGTGAAGGATAAATCAGAGTTGTTATATAAGACTGTGGTCTTTGCCTTGCCATTTATCACCAGAAGCGTCCAATGACTATCATGGAGGATGGGAAGAAAAATAAACATAGGGAGTTAATTCAACAGATGAATCTTCCAGCATTCCTTTGCCCTTGACATCTTATTTTTGAGTACATCATCCACGAGTAGGTAGTAGGCCATGTGTACATTCAGGATGTTGTCCCCCAACAATGACTGGTATACAGACATCACACTTACAAGTAAGTATCCCCTGGTCTTTAGAATTTCTATGAGGTCATCTTTAAATATGCATATGACTTCTCTTTTGAAGATAACATCTCCACTATTGTCATCCTCTATTAATCTATCCATAATGAGTAGTAATGAATCCTTAAGCCCATTTGTCAAAATCGGGAAATGTGGGCTCTATCAGTCTGGTTGGCCCATCTATCCATACTTCTTGCAGTTCATCCTCATTAGTTTATCCTTCTTCTGGTTGATTAGCAATCGTCTTCTTATTCATTTTCTTCCTTAGGCATGGCCATACGCTTCTGAATAGCTTCCTTTTTCTGAGTTTCTTCTTGTGCACTTTGTTTTCCATCATTTTATTGCTCAGGAGGTAGCCATCCTGCCTTCCATGTAGATGCTTGACCTAGTTTAGATGGATCAAGATTCACTATTTTTATCTGTTCTATTCAATGATTTTTCTCAGGTAAAGGGATTTTTGTATGTAGTCTACGTGGTACGACATCAAGGGGTCGAGTCATTGAAGAAGCAGAGATCAAATATGACATCCATTGCATATATACCATGCAACCCATGCATGTCTTCAAGAAAAAGGTCCTCTAGTGGGTTGCCTTTTTTTATCGCCTCCATCATTATGAGTACTATAACGGCACAATCCCCTATTCCCTATTGTTCTTGAGCCTTTTGTAGTGATTCTGAAGTTCTTCCAATTCGTCTTGTCGTGAGGACCTGTCACTTGTATAGCATGTTATAAGCAGATTGGCACTTTCTAAATATGGAAGGCATCTTTGTTTTTGAAGACCAGAGATGTGCAAGGTAAATACACACTAAAAAAATTGTATATCGTCATGTGCCTCTTATTCAGATCTACTACTATCAGATCCCAGTGCTTTAAAGTTCTGATTGGCATGGTAATGAAATTTGGTCTCTCTCCTTATCACTACCTCTTGTAATTCTCTATCTGGTGTAAATTTGTAGTCTCCATTGTACAACTTCTTTTCTAGAATGGACGTTCTATTGAATATTTGTTGTATCTTGTTGGAGGTTTAAGAACTCCTCCAAGGAAGATGCTTAGAGTACCTTGAAGAGGCTTTTGTGTACTTGTGCTCTATGTAGAAAGATTCCTCTGAAGTGTTCTCTAGTTAGAGTTCTCCCTTGGTTATTATAAATTATATTTGTATCGGGGATTTTGTCATCAAGAATATCAACAAGGAAATCTACGTCTCTATAGGTTATTCTGGATACTGATGACATGTCTATTTTAGTTAGCTTGCATGGTAGTGGGGGGGGCATGGGTTCCCTACATTCCACTTCTTGTGGTGGTCATTGTTCTCTGAGGGTTACCCCTTCAAAGAAAGAGGAAAGGCCACCTTAGTATTTGTTGGACGTTCCTTCTCCTTCCCCTATTGGTTTTTCTAGTAGCCCTTAATCTTCTAGATGCATTGCCTGAATTTCTTAAGAGGGTGGCGTTGTTGTTGTTGTTGTGACATCAACTGGCGGTGTTGATTCATATGTCGTCTCAAGCATGTCTTCACCAAGTGTTTCAAGAGTGTCTTCCTTCTTTCTGTCATATAAGATATCATTTTGCTCATTGTGGATAGGTTCTTAGAGGTAGACATCACAGACTTCCATTTCTATATTCATCTCATCTAGATATTTGTTGAGCATTGCAATGTCACAAGATGTGGACTTCTCAGTGTTAGTGTCTTCTTGTCTGATGGCATCTCTAGTAGGTTGGCCTTCCCTAAAAGGTTTGTATGCCCTATGAGAAGAGTTTAGATCAAACTCTTGTGTGGTGATGGTTGCATCTTTGATGGTTGTCTCTTCAGTGCATGGTTGCATCTCTTGATTAACTGACCCCTCCAATTGTTCTAGTGTTGTATTTGTAATGTCTTGTTCTCTTGATATTGGGGGTGCAGTTATAGTTTTGTCTTCATCGTGGTGTTTAGGGTTGGATGGGATTGAGGAAGCTTGAGACAGTGAAGGTCTTTCTATTTCCTTTAACCCTCTTTTTGTTCGTCGTTTCTCAAGCTATTGGTGTTCTTCTTCTTTTTTTCTTCTTCTTCTATTGTTTTAAGACATGATTCATGGTGTTGATGCATGACGTCTGACGTGTATTTTACTACGCGCTTAAACGCAAGTATACGCGTCGAGTAATATAGGCCTTGTGAGGCCCGAGTCGAAGTCAGGGATACGTGAGTTATTGGAGACTTCTACTAAGCGCAATCAGCTAGGCTGATTAACAAAGTAGGGTTTTGTTGTTGAACTTAAAAGAAAATAAAAATCAAACAAAGAAAACAATCGATTAAAGGTTAATTTAATCAATTCAAAGGGATATCTTTAGGATGGTGGTTTCACCGCGGGTCAACATTGTATTCGGTTTTATATAATTCCTCACTCTTCTCTCTCTATCCGGGTAGTGGCTTGAAAATAGAATTACCCACTGTCGTGGTGTAATTCACTACTTAGGTTTAGGTTGATTCCACCGTCGTAGTGATCATTCCCCTAAACTAAGCGCATTATAAGCGATCTCTCAGTTCCCACCATTAATTTTACAACTCCTTTGTCAAGGGTTTTATTGATTAATGTAGATTTCGTCTCTTTTCAACCGTTAATCCTTCTGTCGAAGTGATTAAGGGCATTAAGTTATTATTATGGTGATCAAGCATAACAATATATATGGAGAAAACGAATCTATACCACGGATTTAAGAGAGAAAATATGAATTATCAATATAAAATTGTCATACAATGCATTCCCCGGGCTACTCCCGGTCCTAAAGACAAAGGGGATTAGCCCCGCATGGTCATCTCAATGAAAGATAGAGGAGTAGAGAAGAAAAACATGGGAAACATGGAGCAAACTCGTGTAACCCCTGATACAAAGGTGTTCCTGGAGATCCTCCTCGAGAAACGTGCGTTTTGCAGTCTTCCGGCAGCAAAATCGCCCGTCGGAGGTGCCCGGATCGCTCGGTTGACGGCCTTCGTCTCTCGTCTCCTATCTCTCTCTCTCCTTCTTGGATGTTGTGCAACACAATCTCCTCTCCCCCTCGGGCCGTCCGTGCTCTTCTTAGGTCATAGGACCACTTTACGGCTCCGAAAAAGCTCAACCGTCGGATTAAAACGATCCGTTTTAGTGCTGAAAATCGCCAGATCCCGACGCTGTCGATGGTATCGACCCTAGGTCGATGGTATCGACCATGGCACAGGTTATTCCTTCCAAGATCGCGTTTTGGGGTTGCTTTTTGATGAAATGTCGATACTATCGACCTGGGGGTCGATAGTATCGACTCCGGACAATGCAAAAGTGCCTGAAAAAGTGCCGAAACATGTGTATAAGTCCGGGGATTATATAAAATCATATAAATATGATAAAAGAAGTATAATTTGATGCAAAAAGAGTTTAAGGGCCAACTATAGTGAATTATGCAAATATAATCAAGAAAATGACAAATACATGCATAAAACAGATATAAAATAAGCCTATAAAAGTGACTCAAAACCCATGCATCAAACTCCCCTAAGCTTAAACCTTGCTCGTCCTCGAGCAATAAAACTTTGGATTTGTTTGAGATAAGTCAGCAACAGGACATAAATACATGAAATGAATCTACATCGTCCCCACTTTCAATCCACAAACCGGCCCTCATTGACCACTGAACACTAACTGCCATCCAGGCGACCAAAGACCTATGTAAAAGATGTCTATCCCCCAATCAATGAAACATTATCAATTAAAGCAGTTAATATGATAAATTCATATGGTCCATACTTGATTCATCTTTTGATCTCCTATCTACGTTGCTCATTTCCTAACTATTATCTAAATGGAAGCAGATCTCCTGATATTAATGAATGAGGAGAATATCATGGGTGGCCTACCGATTAGAGCAACGGGTGGATGGGATAGGTGGTTGTGGAAGATATGGAAGCACATAATAGTCAATCATGCAATACAAAAATTAATGACCTATCATGATGCAAAATGCAAGTGAAAATGTCCTAATGTTACATTTTTGGTGGAATGATGCATGCACTATCATTCCGTCTCAAGGTGAGATGGAATATCTAAGAAAACTACACCATGTGCTTATTCTTCTTAATATGTAAGTGAGAACATGTTCCTTTCTCCCTCTCATTCCTACTTCTCAATTCTTTTTTTTTTCTTCTCTTTTTTTCAATTATTTTTTCAAAAAAAATTTTCAAGCCCTTATTTTCATAGATGACAATGAATTATATGTCGGGCTCACTTCTTGTTACATACTTGTGCATCTGAAGCATTCTATTTGGAGGGTATGGAACAAGTTCATCACCTTTAATGTTTTCAGAGTAACATAAGATACATGGTGTACAATATGCTCAAAAGATGTAAATACAACTACATAATGACAATTATGCAACTACTATGACATGCACCTAAGGATAATGTGCATGTATAACTACTCTATCCTTTTTTTTTCATTTTCATGCAAAAAAAAAAAGTGAAAATAGATATAATGCAAGACCTATCTACATGAGATGCAATCAAAAAGTGAAAGACAATAATGTGCTCCCATTTCTTATGGTGGAGTATGGATGAAATTGCGGTGGATCAGATCACAAGACTAATTGACAGAACCTTTCGAAAATATCATATGTCCCTCTCTAAAGACATGTGTACAGGGTAACTGAAGGATTTCTCTCTTAAACTTTAGTCTAAGGTCACGTTAGCGTTTGGTCGGTTTGGGCTCAAACATCCTTGTCAATCACTTTTCCTTGGACAATAAATATGGTCATTCATGTCCCCGTGTCCTGAAGCTGACTCACCCAAGCACTTCCTCAGTTATGCAACTCAATTACTCACAAAAATAAGCTCAAAAAGTTTTCAATATACTCATATTTTCATGTGCACACAACCCAAGAGTAAAACTTGTAATTGAAACCATGCATTTATTGCTCCACAGATTACACTAGATAGATGTGGATCCTACAAAAGCGGTAAACCTAGAAATAAAAACAACTAATATCTCAAAAGTAAAATCAACATGAATAAGTAAGTAAAAACTAAGATAGAGGGTTGTTCCAACACCCCCCCAAGCTTGAATATGACTATGGCCTCATAGTCAACATTCTCACTTAAGAGGTGGAACAACGGTACCGTTCGCTTTGAAGTGTGGTGAAGAAGGATGGTTATATGCTCAAGTAGACCAAGTGATGCTTGCTATCTCCCTACTTTTTGTGGCCCATTTTTGTGTCTTATTGGTTCTAAGACGTGACTTGCTTCATCCATCTTTCCTCTGCAAAAAACGGTTCGAAAAAATCTCGTTTCGATACCTTTTAAGGCTTGTTTTATGTAGCTGTCCTGCGGGTGTCGATACCATCGACCCAGGTCGATGGTATCGACCCAGACTCAGCGATTTTGTTGAATCAACACATCTAAAAGCCTGGGAACTCAAAAGTGTCGATACTATCGACCCTAGGGTCGATGGTATCGACTTTACTGGCACCAATTTTTCTGTAAATCTTCAGGAATCTCGATACTATCGACCCTAGGGTCGATGGTATCGATTTTTCTTCAGCGTTTACTTCTCCAAACTCGATACTATCGACATGGGTGTCGATAGTATCGACCTTAACATTATGCACACTTCAAAACACGAGTTAGGGTACCATTTTTACAAAAATTATCAAAACCTAAGCAAAAACTAAGTACATAAACATAAAAGAACATAACCAAACATAAAATTGAACCTAAAGTTGGGTTGCCTCCCAACAAGCGCCCTTATTTAACGTCTTAGGCTAGACGGTATGCAGCTCATCATCTTTTCACTTTGGGAACTGCGCTTAGAGGATCATGTGGTAATTTGAATTCAACTCGATCTCCTCCAATTCCCAAGGACAAAGTACCTCTCCCTAAGGCAGTCACGACATCCGCCGTTGCTTGAAAAGGTCTTCCTAGAAGAATTTCACAGCTTTGGAGTGGTGGTATATCCATGACAACAAAATCCACCGGGAATATGAATCTATCCACTTTTACGAGAACATCCTCACACACTCCATATGGTCTCACGATAGACCCATCTACTAATTCAATTGTTGCGGCCGACTTCTTTATCTCTTTTAACCCAAGCTTTTGAAATGTCGCCAGAGGCATGAGATTTATGCTGGCGCCTGAATCACATTGCGCTTTAGAAACATGTTGACCACCTATTGAACACGGAATGTAAAAACCTCCTGGGTCTTTTCTCTTCTTTGGTGAATTCCCGTGAATCATAGAGCTCACCGTCTCATTCATCCAATAAATTTCATCATCTTTTATCCGCCTCTTCTTATTAATGATTTCCTTGATGAACCTCCCATAGGCGGGTACTTTCTCGATCATCTCCACTAATGGAATATTGATGTGGAGTTTTCGGAAAATCTCCAGGAATTTTTTAAAGTGACGATGCTCTTTCTTTGACTTGGTATTTACCGGGTCTGAAACATCAGCTGCATCAGCACGCCTGTGAGGTGGCACATAAGGGCTTTTCGGGGGTACCTCCCCTATGCTTGCTTCAAGCACTCCCTCCGACGTGGGCTTTGGCGAGACATCCTCAATAGTAGCAGCTTGTTGTGGTTCCTCTCTCGCCTTAGATGTCTCCACGTGTGCACAAACAACTTGCACTTGTTCTTCCTGCCTAGGTGGAGATACAATATTCACAATTCTTTGTGATTTCCTGAAGAAAGGGTTTCCGCCCGGCAATCCATAGTATGTGCGTGGATATGGTATCGCCGGTGTTGCATGCACATTGAAAGTCATTTTTCTTTCTTCTACAACTTCTTGCACCTGAGATTCGTCCTCAGTGCTTACCACAGACATGTACTTGACCTGATGGTGTGCTTGAGCCACATTTGCATTCTCGGCTGGTTTCTGTTGGTTGGCGTGCTTGATGGCCACCACTTCACTCGAAATCTGTGCCACGGTGGTTTCCAATGCCCGCATTTGTGCTCCATGGCTTTGCAGCGTTTGCCCAAATTTGGTTAGAATGTCACCTTGAGATTGCAATTGCTTACCAAACATGGCCATCATCTCTTGGTTTTGCTGAACCATTTGAGTTAATAAGTCAGTGTTCTTGTCCTCGGCTTTCTGCTGTGGCTTGGCATCCGGATCCTGTAGAAAATTGTTTGGATCCTTCCATGAAAACTTTTTATCTTTCCTCCATGCATAGTCATTGTTTCTATAGCCCTGTTGTTGCATGAATTTTACTTGGGCTTCCTCATTCTCAGATGCATCTTCTTTAGTTAGCAGCTTCTTGGCTAGGAGATCTAACTTATCGTTTAGCTCCCTAACTATTCTGGATTCACCAGCAGCCTTGACCTGTTCCACTGCACCTCTGTCACCCCATGACTGTTTCCTAGCCATGTTCTTGAGTATTTCCCAACATCTATTGTCAGTGTTATTTAGGAAAAATCCGGAACCAGCCGAGTCCAAGTTTCTTCTATCATGCTCGGAGAGAGAAAAGTAGAAGATCTTCACCTATGTCTCCTTGTCCAGTCCATGATGTGGACATCTCCTCAACATGACTTGGAATCGCTCCCAAGTCTCAGAATAAGTTTCACCCGCCTGTTGGGTGAAATTGTGGATCTTCCGGATCATATCATTGGTTTTCTCAGGAGGGAAGAACCTCTCGAAGAAAACCTCCACCATATGATTCCATGATTCGACAAACTCATCGTCGAGGTTATGTAGCCACTCACGCGCTGCTCCTGCCAGTGAACTTGGGAACAACTTGAGATACAACGCATCTTGTGGAAATCGGTCTATCTTCACCATATCACAGTTCTCCACGAACTGGCTGATGTGGGCAACCGGATCTTCATTTTTCAGCCCGTGAAATGTGTTGGATTTGACCAAATTAATCAGTGTCGGGTCGATCTTGTATGTCGGTATGTTGATCGCCTGCTTCTTTATAGGCCCCTTTGAAGCTGATGAAGAAGACGCTTTGATCTTCTCCCATATCGTCTGTGGTTCGGCCATTTCTTCTGCTTGCTCTTGCTCAGATTCAGAATCTATGTCGGTTTGGTGCTCTTGCTCGTAGTACTCCTCGTCCTCTGGTCCCAGAGGTGGAACCTCAGGTGTGCGATTCGCGTAGTCTGCACTACGTGTATGCACCATGCAAAGTACCTGAAATAAGGAAATCGGGGTTCAGTACTATGCTTTGAACGAGTAAACACAAATATAGAGAATTTTAAGAATATTTAAAGTTGTTTCAAAATAAAATAAAAAATGTGGCCTAGAGTGACCGCTCTTAGCACTCGAAGTGCCAACAATTCGCCGTATCCCCGGCAACGGCGCCAAAAACTTGACGCAATTTTACTACGCGCTTAAACGCAAGTATACGCGTCGAGTAATATAGGCCTTGTGAGGCCCGAGTCGAACTCAGGGATACGTGAATTATTGGAGACTTCTACTAACTAATCGCAATCAGCTAGGCCGATTAACAAAGTAGGGTTTTGTTGTTGAACTTAAAAGAAAATAAAAATCAAACAAAGAAAACAATCGATTAAAGGTTAATTTAATAAATTCAAAGGGATATCTTTAGGATGGCGGTTTCACCGCGGGTCAACATTGTATTCGGTTTTATATAATTCCTCACTCTTCTGTCTCTATCCGGGTAGTGGCCTGAAAATAGAATTACCCACTGTCGTGGTGTAATTCACTACTTAGGTTTAGGTTGATTCCACCGTCGTAGTGATCATTCCCCTAAACTAAGCGCATTATAAACGATCTCTCAGTTCCCACCATTAATTTTACAACTCCTTTGTCAAGGGTTTTATTGATTAATGTAGATTTTGTCTCTTTTCAACCGTTAATCCTTCTGTCGAAGTGATTAAGGGCATTAAGTTATTATTATGGTGATCAAGCATAACAATATATATGGAGAAAACGAATCTATACCACGGATTTAAGAGAGAAAATATGAATTATCAATATAAAATTGTCATACAATGCATTCCCCGGGCTACTCCCGGTCCTAAAGACAAAGGGGATTAGCCCCGCATGGTCATCTCAATGAAAGACAGAGGAGTAGAGAAGAAAAACATGGGAAACATGGAGCAAACTCGTGTAACCCCTGATACAAAGGTGTTCCTGGAGATCCTCCTCGAGAAACGTGCGTTTTGCAGTCTTCCAGCAGCAAAATCGCCCGTCGGAGGTGCCAGTATCGCTCGGTTGACGGCCTTCGTCTCTCGTCTCCTATCTCTCTCTCTCCTTCTTGGATGTTGTGCAACACAATCTCCTCTCCCCCTCGGGCCGTCCGTGCTCTTCTTAGGTCATAGGACCACTTTACGGCTCCGAAAAAGCTCAACCGTCGGATTAAAACGATCCGTTTTAGTGCTGAAAATCGCCAGATCCCGACGCTGTCGATGATATCGACCCTAGGTCGATGGTATCGACCATGGCACAGGTTATTCCTTCCAAGATCGCGTTTTGGGGTTGCTTTTTGATGAAATGTCGATACTATCGACCTGGGGGTCGATAGTATCGACTCCGGACAATGCAAAAGTGCCTGAAAAAGTGCCGAAACATGTGTATAAGTCCGGGGATTATATAAAATCATATAAATATGATAAAAGAAGTATAATTTGATGCAAAAAGAGTTTAAGGGCCAACTATAGTGAATTATGAAAATATAATCAAGAAAATGACAAATACATGCATAAAACAGATATAAAATAAGCCTATAAAAGTGACTCAAAACCCATGCATCAACGTCCATGCCTTTTCTCATCGTGTCTTGCTTCCTTCTGAGTATTGTCATCTCAACAACCATTGTATCCATTGTATTCATCATAGTTTCTTGGTTGAAAATGACGTCCTACATGAACTGGGGAAATGTCATGGTTCTGTCATCTATGTGTTGTACCTACGTTGTTAGAGAAAGCATGATGGAAGTATGTATTGTACTTGAAGATGAACAATGCATTTGCATGCACATGGCATCGAAGAGACATCCTATTTCTGCACCAAATATCGGGGGGGCATTGTTTTTGTTCCCATTGAGGTGTCGATGATGCGTCAATAGGTGTCTCAGGTGTTGGTGGCAGTGGTAGTGCACTTTCTACTGTCTCTTATCGAGGATGTGGTAGTTTATCCTATTGTGATGGTTGTGCGGGTTCTTCCTATTCTCTTACAGGTTCATTCTCTGACACCTATTCAACACCTGATGGTGTCATATGTCGTCTCAACTAGTATTTTGGACACTACACCCATTAGTAGAGGGGGAGGGGTTTGTTGCCCTGGATTCACGTGATGGCATATCACCTCTTCTTGGTGCCAATGGGTACTTCTAATGCTTTATTGGTGATTATGGGGGATTCTGGGGCAACATTGGATCATTCATCATCATACAGGGGAGTTTGTTTAGTCAGAGATTGATGTCCTCCAATTTCTTCCTCTTGTCATTGTGGCTGAGGTAGCTGAAGTAGTTGTGTTGGTGCTTTTTATGTGGCCTTGTAGGCTTTTGTCACTAATTTCTTCCTCTTCTCCAACCTTTGTTTCTCGATTTCATGCCCTTTTTCTTTGACTTGTGGGATGCTAGAAGGTAATTGTGTGTTAGTGGATCCCTAGATAGCATGAGAATGCATCTTGTCTATATTGTCTGTGCTTGGATGCAATTTTTTAGCATCGTAATAGGTCATCTCTAGGAGGGGTAGCAATAGTTCAGAATTGGTCTATCCATAGAAGAATTTTTCTCCCTTCTGTACCAGTATGCCAATAGTCACCAGGTGTTTTATGTCAATCTTTAAGTATCCTTCAGTCTTCTCATACTTGCTCTATTGCTCAACGTCCATAAAGTAAGCCACTATCAACATTATTTGACCCACACAAAATTCATTAGTCTTCTTGCATTCTGGACCTACTATTGCTGACAATTTGTTGATGAGTAGCCTTCCCATATTGATCTACTTGGGCCAAATTAGAGAAAAGGTTCCCTTTAGACACCCCTCCTATCACAGATTGTGCAAATATTATGTTTGTAGTGATCTTTTGGATCACTCTTTTGAAACATGAGTTGATCAGGGTTGCCTTGAATTTTCCAGTATTGTGTGTATCTTCACTGGTCAAGCCCTCCCACATTTTGTTGATGTTGTATCCTACTGTCTGATTTTTACTGGGTGCTATCAGACAAACTTTATCTTCTTCTTATGTTTTGGTGAAGATTTTGTTCAAAATACCTTCTGTACGTAGAAGTCTTGGCCTCCCATCCTTACCTGTAACTAAACTTCCCCTCCCGACTCACCCTTCTCTTTGGCTTCAACATATATCTTTATAAGTGAAGACATAAATTATTTAGTTAAACATGTCAGTGAACAATTGGTTGTCATGCAAAAAATATCTAGATTTTCTCCCTTTAGAATGTCAACCACCCAATCGTATATCCCCAACTTCCTGAAGTCTTCTTTATCTAGGTACCTCATTATCTAGAATGTTTTTGTAGTCATTATCATCACATAGTTTGATTGGTTCTACATGTCTCTTGGTTTGAGCACCACATTCTATTTCTTAGATGTTGTTGTTGCACTCCTACTTGTTTCATCAGATTCAAGAACCATGTTAGTTGTTGATTTTGTTGGTATGAGGATATCCCCCTTCCTTTGAGCTTGGGACCTTGTCTTCACTATTAGTTTTCTTTTTTTCTTTACTAGTACATCTAGACCTGATGCCTTCCGCTTCACTTTTGGATTGGCTTCCTCTTCAGATGGCACATACTCAGAAGTGTTGGTGCCTTAAGTACCATTAGATTCCTCTTCATCCTCTCATGATTCATGCCCAAGTAAGATTTCATATCTCTCCTTGTGTAGATGGAAGCAGATTTTTTTGTCCTTTGGCATGTCTGGATTGTCCTTCAATGTTTGGTTGATCTCTGTTATAATTTCTTTCATGATTATTTGGTTCATGATGACATCGTACAATTTGAGTAGAATAAGTTTGTACGGCCATTAATAATTTCTTACTTTTTATACTAGGTACAGGTGAGTTGTACATAAGTAGTACTATGCAATGGTTGTAGAGACCTATAGGAATCAGGGAGACATTAGGATGTAGGAAGGCATAGAGATCACTATGTCTAGTTTACAATTTTTTATGGGTATGGAGGTAGCAAACTATATAGCAGTTGATACAGGAAGCCTTTGACCAGTGGTCACTACACTCATAACCATCGTAGAGGTCGCTACAGATGGTGAAGATGTGTCTGTTGGTTAGCAAACTGTAGTGATTGCTATAAAAGTATAGGAGTAGAGGTCGCTACAGATCAAAGAAATCATCATGAATCTATCAATATAGAAAGTGTACGCTAGTATCTTAGAGGTTACTATAATTGTTACACTAGTGAACATCAACTCTAGAGGGAGGTAGCGATCGTAGGTGGAAGTTGAAGTGATTGAAAGAGAGGGAAATGAATGTATTAGTTGATGAGCAAAGGAAGGGTATTTTTTCATGTCAGTGAAGTAGGGAAGAAGACTTAGGATTTAAATCATTAACGCGAAGAGGGGGAATAGAAATTAGGGGTGGCACGTTGATAAGGTGGGGGTCTACGGGGAATGAAAAGGTATAGGACCCCTTCGACCGTCGGAGAGAAAGGAGAGAGAGAATCGGGATGGTAGTAGCAAGCTTCAATGTTGCGTCAGGCTCAGTCAACCACAACGATGGGGGCCATCCATTGTCTTCATCATCTAGACTTCCATTGTTGCAAATCTAGGTCAATGGGTTGCTTTTCAGAGAGCCCAGGCTTCATCACAAGAGAGGGAGGGGAAGGGGTAGGGTTTCTAGTTTGGGTCTTATAAATCTTACAATGAAAGTGATGTAGCAGTCACTGCATAAGATGGGAGTTAGTAGTCACTACACCTTACAAAGGGTAGTCACGATTGCTACACTGAAGAGGGAGAGTAGCGGTCCCAACATATGAAAAAGGGGGTAGTGGTCGCAACTGATGAAAAAAAAGGGGGCAGTAGTCACCACGTTGATGAGATAGAGTAACAGTCAATATTGATTTTTTTGCAATCTCTACACTCCTCATTCCATACTGGTCACTACTAACTACGCATACTAGATATTAAAGGAGCTTGTAGGGAAACTAAGACTTTAATCTAAGTACTTTCAAAATTACTTAAAGAAATCATCATGGAGTTTTAAAACAAAGTAAAATAATAAAGCAATTTAGAACTAAATTTGGAAGTTATAAGCCTTCTAGAGTCTAAATAAAAAAAGGGAAAGCTTGCAAATTTAAATAAAGGAGGAAATCATTGGGTTTCCTCCCAAGAAGTTCTAAGTTATAGTCTTTAGCTTTACTTTCCTATTTTGCACTTTAGAGTTCTTCAGGTGGTGTTGATTAGGGATCCTTTAATTGGAGTTCTAACCTTGTGAAAAAAGCCTCCTACTCATAGTACCTCTTAACTCGATGCCCATTCATCTTGAATGTCTATGTCTTCTCTCTAGTGATCTCCATCAATCCTGATTGTTATATCTTTGATACAATGAATGGGCCAGACCATCTTGATCTTAATTTCACTAGAAATAGCCAAATACTGGAGTTAAACAAAAGAACTTTGTCTCCTTCAGATATGTCTTTTATCTTTAAGTGGGCATCATGCCACACATTAGTCCTTTTCTTAGAAATTTTAGCATTTTCATAAGCATACAACCTAAGTTCCTCGGGCTCATGTAATTGTAGAAATAATTTCTTTCCATCTTGGTTCAAGTCCATGTTTAGGAATTTGATCACCCAAAAGGCCTTGTGGTCAAATTCCACTTGGAGGAGGAAATATTTTCCATAGATAAACCTATAGGGGGTAGTCCTTATTGGTGTCTTGTATGTTGTATGGTAGGCCCATAGTACATCGTTGAGCTTCATGGACCAATTTTTCCTCATTTTGTTGACTATTTTCTCAAGGACATGCATTATATGCCAATTGGAAACCTCCACTTGCCCCGACATCTAAGGGTGATATGCCATTTCTACTTTGTGTTTCACTCCATATTTCTTCAACAAGGCTTCAAATTGCCTTTTCCCAAAATGGGATCCCCCATCACTAATGACGGTGCATGGGACTCTAAAATGCAGGAAGTTGGTTTTCTTAAAAAGCCTGATAACTACTTTGGAGTCGCAAGTAGGGGTCGCTACCACTTTCACCAACTTGAAGAAATAATCAACATCGACTAGAAATGTATTGTTTAAAATGGAAATGGTCCCATATAATCTATTCACCAAACATCAATCAACTTCAACCCAATTTTCCATAGGCATCTCGTTCCTCTTTGACATGTTGTCTGTGAGTTGGCAATCCTTGCTAGTTTTCACATAATCTTGAGCATCCTTAAATAGATTTGACCAGTAGAAACTAGATTGTAGAATTGTAGTTGTGGTTCTGTCTCTACCTAGATGACCTCAGTAAGGTGAAGAGTGACACTCTTTAAGGATTTGAGGCACTTCTTCCTCTGGTATATGACGCTGATATAGATTGTAAGCACATTTCTTGAAGAGGAGAGGGTCATCTTAGTAATAGTTCTTTGAAATGCGAGAATAACTTCTTCTTTTCATTGTAAGTGATCTCTGGTAGAAATTGGCAACAAGTTGGATAGTTGCATATGTTGGAAAATCATGGTATATTGGGTTCAACGACCTTGGCCATCATAAGTGCTTCATTCGGGTAGTTATCATTAATTGGCAAGGGTCTTCTTCGGTTACTATTATCCTTGATAGGTGGTCAGCAACTACATTTTCCATCCCTTTCTTATCAACAAATTCATGATAGAACTCTTGTAAGAGAAGGGCCCAATGTAACAGTCTTGGCTTTGTATATTTCTCCTGCATAAGATATTTTATAGCTCCATGATTTGTACACACTTCAACCTTAGGTCCTATCAAGTAGAATCTGAACTTGTTAAAGGAAAACTCTACTGCTAGCATTTCCATTTAAGTGGTGGTGTAGTTGACTTGGGCATCAGCTAACGTTTTGCTAGCATAGTATATGATATGATGTTTGTTGTCTTTTCTTTCGCCAAGAATAACATTGATGGAATAGTCACTGGCATCACACATGACTTCAAAGGGTAGCTCCCAGTCTAGTTCTTGTATTATTGGGGTTGTCATTAAGGCATTCTTCAGAGTATTGAAGGCTTCATGGCACTTGTCTGTGAAACCAAACTTGACATCTTTCACCAGAAGGCTTGACAGAGGCTTGGTAATTTTTGAGAAGTATTTAATAAATATTCTATAGTACCCTACATGGCACATGAAAGTTCTGTGAGGAGGCGGGATCACCCCCTTTGTAATGTCCCAAGATTTGAGGCCTCGGATAAAAAGATCTTAGAATGAATGATTAGAATACCCATATCACTAAGGTGCACCTCCTTTTCTGGGAGCCTCTCAGTGAAGAACTCCATAGTTAATTGTTCTCAACTTGGAGTAGTGCTAGTATGGGTGACCAGTCGGGAAGTTTATCCTAGCTTGTGTGTGAGTGAGGAAAAAGCACACAGTTAAGGCTAATGGTGGTCTATGGGGCCAATCGTCATTCCTGAAACTCTACTAGAGCCTAGGGCAGTGGGCCCAAGTCTTTGCAAATGGTATCAGAGCCATAACCCCTCTAGTAGGTGGGGCCCACATGGGCATGTGGCATGCCAGTATTGAGCTGTGTGGTCTAGGCATGTTTGAAAGGGTTGTCCGTGGTTGACGTGGCCACCCTTGCGCTCGTATTCCGTGATCGAGAGTTGGGTGTCCATGGGTCATTCTGGGTCTACACTGAAATGAGGAAGTAGTATGAGGCCATATAGTTAAGTCTTGATGAGTACGTCAAGAGTCTAAGTGGGGGAGATTGTAACGTCCCAAGATTTGAGGCCTCAGATAAAAATATCTTATAAGGAATGATTGGACTACCCATGTCACCAAGGTGCGCCTCCTTTTTCGGGAGCCCATCACTAAAGAACTCCATAGTTAAGCATGTTCATCTTAGAGTTGTACTAGTATGGGTGACTAGTCGGGAAGTTTATCCTTGCTTGTGCATGAGTAAGGAAAAAGTGTGTTGTTAAGGCTAGTGGTGGTCTGTGGCGCCAGTCGTCATTCCTGAAACTCTACTAGAGCCTAGGGCAATTGGCCCAGGTGTTACACCCTTACTAAAAATTTGAAGAATAAAATATCCATTCCAAACACACTCAAAGGTATGCTAGAATAGGTGGAAAAATTTTAGACTTCAATAAATGGTATTCAAAACAACCAAAGTATAGAAGCAAAATAAAAATGTTGACTATATTCAATTTATCATAAGGTTACAAAAGAACATCTTAATCTCCCACAAAGGGTTTACATGTATCACTCAACATAAGGATCTAGAAGAGGGGAATCTAAACCATAACAACTTTGTCTCCAAGCTTTAACTCCTTAAGCTAGTCTAAAACTTCATGCCTTATCATCCAAATCCTTCACCTAGGGTTGGAATCATACCCCAGTAAGAAGAGAAAATATATGACATCAACAAAGGTTGATATGTGCATACTAAAGAGGAAATTGAGAAATATATGGAATAAATGACATCAAATATAAAAGGCTTCCCATAGAAAGGATAAGGACCACCCAAATAGGTATCAAGAGAAAAGGAATTGAAATCATATCATAACAAAAGAATACTTGCCATTAATAAAACATAAATATTGTTCCACACAAGCACATGTTAAAAATTAGGGCACACACCCCATATCATCAACATGCACGCATATGAGATAAACATAGCCCTAGAACAATATAAACACAAAGGCGGTCAAATCGCATAAACTTGAAACTTGATAGAGAAAGGAATACTACCAACCTCCCAAATATATAAAACATGGGCCAAGAATCACACATCTTGCCCTGGGTATGAGGTTCCTTTCCATCCCAAAAGAGCAGGAAAAATCAAATCTGCTCGGCAAAAAATAACACATCTGCCATAAAAACCAATGCAATTACACTACTCTAGTGCTACCGAATCACATAGCATGTTAAATGTAGAGGCAAGTAGAAAGTATAGTCAGAATATATAAACTAGTCACCACATAAGTGACCAACATATACATCCACCTCATAAGTGGGAAAAAGACATCACATGCCATATTTTAGAGTTCCATCATGAACAAAGCATAAGATAAGAGTTCAAAAGAATATCCATGATCAAATGATCAATATCAAATAAGGTAGTTCACATGAACCATGATTTTCAAAAGAAAAGACATTGTGTATAGGCTAATGTCCATAGGACAAAGAGAATGAATAATCATAGGTGAATTTCTCAACATAGAAGAATAGGGGATACATCATACCTCAACTTCAGAGTCTAAACAGTACAAGTCAATCCTAGATCCAAGCCTAGGCCTCCAAAGAACCTCTAGGAAATGTGGAAAGTTCCAATAAGTAAGGTTCCCAAGCTTAGAGAGGTTGGTTTCTCCAACAAAACTCCTATCTCGAGCAAGAAGCGCCTTCTCCACTTTAGAGGTGAAAACCCTAACAAAAGAACATGGAGATGAGGTGTTTATGGGTTCTAGGTGGGGATTCACCATGGAAGTCTAGGGTTCTAACCTGGAGGAAGGTGGAAGGAAGACAAACAACATGTAAATAGGGAAGGAAAGGAGGAAACTTACTACTTTTGGTCGATATAACCAAGGAGGAGCTTCAGAAACCCTAAATAGAGAAAATTTGGAACCCTAGGAGCCTTCTTCACCAAGGTAGGCACCTTCGAATACCTTGGGACAACACCTTCGTGGCCAAACAAAGTAGGAGTTATTCTCTAATATAGAGGAAATAAAGGAGAGAAAAAGTTTTCAAATTGGGAGTTGATAAGTGTAGATATGGCTATATAAAGAAAGAGGTCAAGTATGAGGTATCTATAAGACTTTCCATGTGTCATGTATAAGGGTGTCCATAGACGTGTAAGCCATTATGGACAAGCATGAGGTGTCAAGTTACTTTCCATGTTACAACCCCAACTTTTGGGTTCTTTAGTGAGAAGTGTAATTTCTCATATTAAATATATTGGAACAAATAATGATATAATCTATTTTGAATAAATGTATTTCATTTACAATAGCCTTGATGATTGTTTTGCGGGCTTATTGGCTATTGGGCCCAATAACAAGGAAATTCAATGAATAATTGAGTTTTTGAGAAAAGAATGAGGTAGAAACCTCTAGAAGGCAAAGGAATGTAATCTAAGGATGGATTTCGTGTCTCTTGGGTTCCTTGGGTCCCAAGGAGTCCAATGTTGCATAGAGAATGCAATAAGAAAAGAAAAGACCAATTATGTTTTTCCTTGTTAAGAAAGAAATTGAAAATAATGATAAAATGTGGAAAATATGTGAAAAGAGGTATAATTGAGTTATCCTTGGTGGATTTTTGTATCCCAAGGATTCCTAAGGTTAAAATGAATTCCAATAGGAAAGTAGAGGAGATAGAAAGACAAATCCTTAAAAAGAGAATTAAAAAGGAAAAGAAATTGATTAATAAAAGGGAAATATGAGAAATTGACTTTCAAAAGAAGATAAAGGCAAATAGATTTTCCCCAATATGGGAATCCGTTACTTTGGGTTTCCTTGAGGTCCAAGGGACCCAAAATAATAAGTTAATGGCAAAAGGAATAGGAATATAAATTAATTTGGATTAATTGATGAGTAACTTGGGAGAGAAGGAAACCTTCTCATCCATTACAAATTTTTTCCCAAATTTAATACTGAGTTAGATAATGCCAAGACGTACATACCATTAAAATTTGAGAAAGAAAGGAATTATATTTTGGGAGAAATCGATTTTGCAAGTTATTTTCAATTTGGGAATTAATTCTGAATTAATTGAACATATCTTCCCTTTGTTTTGGACGCAAGCGAGGAGGTCTGTTGGATCTTAACCCAACGGCCGAAGGTCATCGTCTAAGTCCCACTAGGACTGGGACTCTATTGGATACATGATGGATTTTCCATCCTAAATCCTCAAGAATCCAGTGCATGAGCAAACCGGGTAATTGTCCCATTAGACTCAGGAGTTGGAACTGAAGAGGAAGATCCCTGGTTCGACAAGGATTGGCCTCCGTTTTGGGAAACACCCAATTCCCACGAACTTGATCTCGACCCTATATATAGGGGAGGGCAATGGAGGGAAACAGAATCCCTAAACGCTAGGCCAAGCTCTGTGGAAGAAAGCAAGGAGTGCTTCAGTGTGTTCAATTGCTCTGTTTGTCTTGACCTGCACCTCCATCATCTCTGAGACCATCGCTGGAGTCCGACGAGTAAGGGGACAACCTTGGCGTGTCCTTGGCAAGCGATTGGAGGCGTCATTGAGTTCAAAGAGGGAAGGTGAAGCTTCCTGGGCATCTGACGTGAGCAAAGGAGGAGAGGAGCCCGAAGTCAACTCATAGGTTGACCACCGGAACCTATTTCTCTCGTGTGAGGTTGAGGAAGAAGAAGAACCGGAGAATTACTAAACTACCCCACCGCGCCTTCAGAACGGGTAACGACAAGTTCAGTCTTTCGCTATTTGATCACTAACTTAGGCGCACGTGTCAATGGCCGTTGGATCCTCAGTGGACTGCGGACCATTGATCGAGCGATCCAAAAATTTTCTGAATTAGCAAATAAATCGATAAAAAGGAATTATCTTGGTAAAATCATATCTGGTGATAGAAAACTCAGATGCAAAAAGTCAATACATGAAAAATGATCAGAAAAAAATGAGGAATGCAATAAAAATGGTTTTAAAGACTAAGTCTATCTCTTCTTATAAAAGTGCATATTTTGAATAAAAAGGGGATTAATTTGTGGTTAGAAACCCTAATGGTTGATAAAAGATATATTTAATCTTGCAAAAATGTTAATTCGAACATGATTTACTTGATTGATGATTAAGATGGTTTTTAACCTATTTTGATGATATAATTACAAGTTTAGGGTTTTTAACTCAATATGTTGATTAAAATGTTTAGAAACCCAAAATTAGACAAAAAGAAAAAAAATGTAGTAATCTGAAAATTAGGGTTTTCGTGGTCCAAACCTGATCTTAAGGACCTTAATGGAAAATAAGACAAGATAATTAGGGTTTGATAGATATTTGATAAAAGTAAGGTAAAAGTAATAAAAAGGAAGTGAAACCCTAATTATGGTCAAAACCCTAAAAAGGAGTAATAACCCTAGAAGACAACTAGGAGTAATAGGTCATGATGACATGATTAATGATATAGTGTTATGACCCACATTGAGGTTAACCAGTAAATACCTTGATTAGTGTGAAACACCTTGATTAGTGTTGAGTATCATATTAAACATCATGGTTAATCAAAATAAGTTAATATGTGAATCAATAGTGAGATTGAAACATCTGAGGTAATTAAAGTTAATGGCAATGATGATCGTTAGGTTAATTAAGTTGGATTAAGTACTTACTGTTGCAATTAGTGCTTTGACTAGTTGTGACATGTTAAATTACATAATTTATTGCTCTAAGGTTGTAGAGAATCTCACGCTTGAAACATTGCAAAAAGAATCAGTCGATTTGGACTCTCGAGGAGAAAGTTATAACACTTTTGTTTTCATTGGACCGAATATGCAATTTTCCCAAATTCGTGGCTATTTATTTTCCCTTTCTTTTTCTATACCCTTATCTTCTTCATGCAAATGGCCGCTTGAACAGGCACCGACATCCTCCCGATCTCAGTAGCAGCAAGGGGTGACCTAGGGCGATTTTGATCAGGGATGACCTCTGCCCTCCATTTCTCTACCTTCCCTCTTCCTTTTCCCCTCTATCCCTTGCCCTAACCACGGCCAACCAAGCATCGCCCAACCTACAGAACCGTGACGGCGGCCAGAAGCAGCACCAGCTGCTGCACCGATGCCGGCCAAGAGAAGCTGGGTGCGACCAACACCACCAAAAGATGCCCTCGACTCTGACCAAGAGCCCAAGGCAAGAAAACGAAGCATTTTCGCATCTATTCCGCCACCTACACCTTGAATAGAAGGGCGGCGCCCCTGCGTTGCAGCAGCAATAGCTGCTCGGAGCAGCAGCTAGAAGGCCACCTTGGGGCGCCCAGCAATAGGGGAAGGTGTCCTCAAGCTCGACCCATCATTCTATGCTCAAAATCGCAGCCATAGCCAAGATTCAGCCGTTAATTGAGCTTGTTTTCAACCAATATGTGAAGTAGCGATTCTGTTGGATTTCTCGATCGTGAACAGGACTTTTTCAAAGGTTGAAGACAACCTAGAAATCACCCGGAAACAGACTCTGGATGCATCTCCGGACGAATCTGGACAGACCAAATCGCTGTGAGTAGAATTTCATTTATTTATCATTAATAAACTCAGGCGTTTGAATATTTTCTGTTTTGTGCGCGAATTACGCTGATAACATGTGTTATCAGGCGTAGGGTGGCGTTTGGCGTCGCCCGTCTTTTTATTTCATAAATTGCTTCTAGACGCTGTTATATGATTAAATTTAGCAATTGATCAGTGTGGATTGAATCGGTAGATTTATATGGTTCATTGGAACCTAAATTGCTTGTTTGAATGTTGAAATTAGAAATTCATGTCTGAAAATGGTATGATTTGGGTATGAACCCAGACAATGAAGATTTCTGATAAATTATCAGATGTATGATTTCAAAGTTGATATGAATAAATAAAATATGCATGAAAACCTTAATTGCATATATCTTTTGACGTTAATATGTGTAAATTGATATTTACATGAAATGGCACATTTCTCTGAATTATTACCAGAAATTCTCAAGTATTGTTATTAAATTGTGTTGTGATAGGTAATTAACTCTTAATTGAGTTAAGTGATGCACAAACCAGGATTAGGGTTAATGTGCACGTTTTTTCGAGAATTTTAGAGAATTGACAAATGTTGAGTATGGTTCTCATATGTGAAGTAAATTTCTTTAATTTGTGCAATAAGATGTTCAATTGCGTAAATTCGCTATGTATGTGCCAAATTGAAATAAGTTGGGTTATTTATACATTTCTAATTTTCCTGAATGCATGGTATGAGAATTTCTCAGAAACTACAATGATTTGAAATATATTGCTCAGACAGTTTTAAAATGACAGTGTATTGTGATCTGATATGAAATCAGTAAATGTGATATTCCTGTTTAAATGATTATATGTTAAATCAGTTAATAGACTTAGGTGCCCCAACACCGTAGAACCCCATTGTGCGGTCTGTACCTTTGGGGTGAAACGATCGATCTAGCCTTGTGCCTAGATGGTCAGGCTCGTGTTCAACAATAATCTGTGCGTGTGTCACGGTGGCACGAGGGCAGACAGACAGTGTCCAACAACAACACGTGCTTGTGTCACGGTGGCACTGGAGAAAAATGGGGGTTATTCAACATTAATCTGTGCTTGTGTCACGGTGGTAACCCAGACCCTCCGACTGTGCACTACAGGGTGGGAGGAGTCCAGAGCACTCGGAGTTAGTGCAGACAGGCCCTTGTGCGCCTGGGGCCCTTGTGCGCCTGAGAGTCTTGTGCAGACCAGAACGGACAGTCAGACTTAGCATTTCCCGGGTGTGTCGCTAAGTCTTGTACGGTGGGATCGTAGTTCGCTACAGATCTTCATATGTAGAGTGCGCTGCATATGTTTGGGGCATAATAAAATAATTATGTAATCATATAGGATCACAGTAAATTAATATATCCGAACTTTTGTGCCAATTCATTATATCTATTTATTGGTTTAAATTACCTGTTGTTGCATAGAAATGAGACTATATTCTGTAATCTGCTATGTCATTAGAACTGCCCTGTTTGTACTGTATTCATGTTATTTAAATTTTAAAAATCTGATGAGTTGTTTAGTGATAGCTAAATGAAAGGCTATTCACTGAGCGAGTAGGCTCATACCTCTACTCAAAACATTTTCAGGTTATCGCCAACAGCAGGAATCAGAAGGATCGTTTCATCCTAACGCCTAGTTATTAAAAGGTTTGTAGTTAGTCTAGTTAGAGGTCTCTTAGTCCTTTCCCCTCGATCCTTGGGACATGGCGTGGGTGAGAGAGAGTGTGTATGTGGAATGTGTATAAAGATGTAAATTAACAGTTATGTCCTAGATGTTGCTCTGAGGTTGAAACTACGGTGCATGCTCTCCGAGACTGTACAAAGGCAAGGGAAGTTTGGCTTAATTTTCCGCAGTTGGTGAATGTTGTGCATTTGCAAAAGGATCGCACTATTGACTGGTTTGATGAATGCTTGAAGATGAATAGTTGGGAACAGGTGAAGCTGGCTTTGGTGTGCTGGATTATATGGCTTAGTAGGAACCAATTAGTTTTCAATAACAAGGTGTGTTCGACTATTAGCCAAGTCATTCAGATCAAGACACTGGAAAGACAAATCATGGATTTGAGTACTTGTAAATCAAAGGAGTTTGCAGGAACTAACAGTGACAAGGAAATACATTGGACATCACCTGTTGAAGGATGGATAAAAATAAATGTTGACGCTGCGTGGACGCCACAAAGACGGGCAGTTGCTGGAGTGGTTAGGGATTGTTCAGGAAGTTGGATGACTGCATGGACAAGGAGTAGCCGAAGTAACTCTGCTATTGTGACTGAGATGGAAGCTATCTACTGGGGAGTTAAGCAAGCTATAGATATGGATATACCAGCGTGCATCATTGAGACAGACTGCAGATTGGCTGTGGAGGAGCTTCAAGGCAAGGAAATGATGTTACCACGAGCTTCATACTGGACAGGGAGGATTAAACAGCTGCTGAACAAAAAGCATCGAATTCTCATAGTCCATGTGAAACGTGAGGCTAATTATATTGCTGATAGCTTGGCTAAACAGCACAAAAACAACAAGGAGAGTTGTACCTACAACCAACCTCCAAACCATAGTATAGCTTGCATTTTAAATTCAGATAAATGTAAGGGAAGTAGTACTTCCTCTTTTAGTTTATTAGCAAGTTTAGATGTGTATGTAGCTAATTTTCGATTTGCGCCCATAAGAGGAGAATGGGATGAATAAAAGAGTCTCCTGACTTCTTCAAAAAAAAAATGAATACATGTTGTAAACTCTGTTTGCTTACTCTAGCCAGTTTAATTGAAATGCTTCTGCAATAGTTTATTATGTTTTAGTTTACAGCAATAATCCGGATATCATTACGAGGTTTTAAAAATAAAAAGTTCTCAGTAATTTGTTTATGTGATAATCCCTCCGTCGCGCCCTAATCTCATGATTAGTTGTTAGTGTGAGATAGGGGTGTGACATCTTGGTATCAGAGCATAGGTTGAGTATATGAATACTCTAAGTCAAGGTCAGGGGACGATAAGAGACCAATAGGATTAGGACTTAGGTGTCTTCCTTCTAATTGCACTTTTATAACAGGAAGTGTTCTGTTATATTATTGCAGATGGTAGGAAGATGATGTGGTCACGAGAATCAAGTTGAGAGTTAAGCTGAGTCATCAGAGATCATTAGGATCAAAAGATAAAAGTTATAAGTGAGGTACATAAAAAGTGACGTGTCTTTAGCTCTGGAAGGTCTGAGTGTTTAGATACCCTGGCCAGGTGTCTGAATACTTAGATTGACCAGTATCAAGCTACTCTGTCCATTCTTCTCTGGATGCCCTGGCCAGGTATGCAGAGGAAGGATAGGCTAGAGAGAAACCCTAGAAATCTTAGGGTTAAGAAACTGGAAATTTATGCAGGAGTAAGAGATTAAACATAGGATGCGATGCAACTCTTGCTTTATATTGCTTATTTGATTGGAAATCATTAGAAATGCTCTTATATGTATGGATTTAGATTTTCAGTTTATAGAATAAATATGATTCTTTTATATTGTTGTGTGTCATGAAGTGATTTAGTTATTGTTTATATTCTTTGTATTAAGTAGACCAGAAATTATGTTTAAATGAGTCTGCCCTAGGTGGATGTTCTTTCCACATGTTTGAGATCAATAGGAGTTGGTTAATCCTGAGTAGCTCTTGGCTTCAGGACTACAGGTTCGGCCTGGTCCGGCTGGCAGGATGCGTTACTGGGATCTAATGACTCCTATTAACAGTATAATTAGAGTAGACTCTGGATGATTTAGACCTGAATCATAGTAAGAATGTACATACGATAAGACGTTGAGATGTAAGAGAAAGATTAGAACAGCTATGAATTTGCTGGAAATGATATCAGAGGCCAATGTTGGAACCTCATATGTGCAATCCTTAATTGGAAATAAAAGAAAACGATATCAGGTTCATATTAAATTCAATGATTAGTATTATATGAACCCTAAATATGAGAACATGGAAAGGATATGAGAAAAGTATGTAATGGCTAAGATAGTAGGAATCAATTTTGGGTTGGATCATGGAATGGAGTAAAATGCTTTTATGTACTTCAAAGTAAATAGAAAATAGTTGAGCATACAATAAGTACATAGAAATAAAGAGTCTTATGAAAATCATAAGACCAAGACAAGAAACTTAGTTGGATTAAAGGAAATGTTAGAAATGATGATTTTGATTAAGGAACGAGAATTACATGACATAATTGAGAGTATGGAATGCATATCCTTATTATAAAGTTTAGTGCATTCATACATACTACCTTGGGATTCTGAGTTTCTAAAGACTAACAAATTAGTTTCAAAAATAAAGAGCGTAATTTAGAAAATGAATGCATCATATATGTTGCATAACTACCATGGTAGAGACGTCTAATTGAACAAAATAATGGCACACAATATGATGATGAAACCCTAGCAAGGTAAATTGAGAATGTAAATTATCTAAATGTCTAAGTAAGAGAAAGGAATGATGGTATTACTATTGTATCACATGATGTGATGAATATCTTGTATGACTGTTATCATGCCTAATAACCATGCAGGTATGATGAGATGATGAATATAGCCAAGTTTGGGCTGTGCCATTTATATAATAAATATTGATTGGCTTTTTGTGTGTTGATGTTGTTGTTGCTTAACAAAAGTAATAGTGTAAGATTTTATGAGCCATGTGAATAAGTTGTTGCCTAGTGAGAGGTGACAAGATGCGAATGGCCTTGTGAGCCATGTGAATAAGTTGTTGCCTAGTGAGAGGTGACAAGATATGAATGGCCCTGTGAGCCATGTGTGATGCTTGGGTAACAAGTATCATGTTTATTTGTAGCATTTGTGTTAATAAGTTATGCTAGAGAACTTGGCTGATGTTACATTTCTGTTATATATCTATAGTTCATTGATGATTATTCATATCTGTTGTATTCATTACAAGTAGATGGATGAACTTATGAGATCTAAAGTTTGATTTCAAACTAAGGGAGTGAAATTACATCAAAATAATGCTATGTTACTGATAAGGACCAAACCCTATAATGTTTAGAGTTGTAGTAGTTCAAGGGATGTCACTAGTAATTTGACCTTGAATACTAGTATCTTTATAAAACAAGATCATACGATTTGCACTATGAAAGGTAACCTAGCACTAATAAAATCCAGGGTTTAAAGTTAGCTAATCTGGAGGGTAGATACACAATATGAAAATGATTCAGAGAAAAGAATAAGATACAAATTTGAAAGGTAACAAGTGTGTTTGAAACAAAAGGAGAAATATAACATAACTGAAGTGTATTTTGAAATAAATTCTTACGGTAATAACATGATGTAAGTAGCATAGAATGAGGAGTATTACCTAATACATGTTTTGGAGATATCTGTTATAGTTCATGCTCTTATGACATAGCGTCACTATCTTTATGATGTGACGATAGACTGTCACCCTAGGAAGGAGAATGTGGTAGCTGATGCCCTAAGCATGAAGTCTAGTTTTATAGCTGATGCATTCTCTATTGCATGTTTCGAGAGAGACATGCTAGTAGAAATGTGAAAGTTAAACTTAGACTTAGAGGTGACAAAGTAGAGTGGTTTGATTGCACAGATGCAAGTCAAGCCTATCTTTTATGATTGAATCAAGGAACTTCAGCAGAGTGACAGCGAGTTACAACAGATCATGTATGACATGACAGGGGAAAGAGACCAGAGTTTAGGTTTTCAGATGATGGTGTGTTGTATTAGCATGATAGGTTATGTGTATCTCGAGACAGTGACTTGAAAGAATAGATTCTTGAGGAAGCACATGTATTGATGTATGCTATGCATGCAGGTAACGCTAAGATGTACATGAATCTCAAGGAATTGTACTGGTGGTCAGGTATGCAGAAGGATGTAGCTGAGTATGTGGCTAGGTGCAGTGTGTGTCAGCAGGTTAAGGCTGAACACTAGAAACCTACAACTATCTTGTAATCTTTTTCTATGCCTGAATGGAAATGGGAACATATCACAATGGATTTTTGTGGTAGGGTTACCCAGGACACCCATAGGTTATGACTCGATATGAATGATTGTGGATAGACTAATTTAGTCTGCTCACTTTCTTCATATTAAGTCAACCTTTGATGTCCCGAAGTTGACTAAGATATATGTGGATGAGATAGATAGGTTACATGGTGTCCTGGTTTCAATTATATCAGATAAGGATTCTAAGTTCACATCCAGGTTTTGGAATCAGTTGCATTGAGCTTTGGGCACAAAGTTGAGGTTCAGTACAACTTTTCACCCACAGATGGATGGTCAGTGAGAGAGGACCATTCAGACTTTTGAGGACATGCTGAGAGCAGTTGATAGTTGTTCAGGATAGACATAAGAGTCATTCCGAGAAGAGGCGTTGACCACTTGAGATTTAGGTTGATGATGAAGTGTATCCGAAAGTTTCACCATGGAAAGGAATGTTGAGGTTTGCCAAGAAAAGCAAACTGACTCCTAGGTGTATGGGCCCGTATCCTATTATTGAGAGGATTAGACCTGTAGCCTATAGGTTAGAATTGCCATATGAGTTGTCAAATCTACATGACGTGTTTCATGTATCGATGTTGAAGAAGTGTTACTTTGGTACAGAGGAGATAGTGAACTCAGAACCTGTCCAGCTCAAACTTGACGTGTCCTATGTTGAAGGACCAGTACAGATAGTTGATCAGAGGATCAAGAAACTTAAGAATCACGAGATACCATTAGTGAAAGTTTTGTAGAGAAACCATAACCCAGAGGAAGCTACGTGGAAGCTTGAGTCAGATATGCGTAACAAGTTTCTTTTTCTCTTTTAGGAATTTCGGGATGAAATTCTTATAAGGGAGGGAGATTGTTATGACCCACATTGAGGTTAACCAGTAAATACCTTGATTAGTGTTGAGTATCATATTAAACATCATGGTTAATCAAAATAAGTTAATATGTGAATCAATAGTGAGATTGAAACATCTGAGGTAATTAATGTTAATGGCAATGATGATCGTTATGTTAATTAAGTTGGATTAAGTACTTACTGTTGCAATTAGTGCTTTGACTAGTTGTGACATGTTAAATTGCATAATTTATTGCTCTAAGGTTGTAGAGAATCTCACGCTTGAAACATTGCAAAAAGAATCAGTCGATTTGGACTCTCGAGGAGAAAGTTATAACACTTTTGTTTTCATTGGACCTAATATGCAATTTTCCCAAATTCGTGGCTATTTATTTTCCCTTTCTTTTCCTATACCCTTATCTTCTTCACACAAATGGCCGCTTGAACAGGCACCGACATCCTCCTGATCTCAGTAGCAGCAAGGGGTGACCTAGGGCGATTTTGATCAGGGATGACCTCCGCCCTCCATTTCTCTACCTTCCCTCTTCCTTTTCCCCTCTATCCCTTACCCTAACCACGACCAACCAAGCATCGCCCAACCTACAGAACCGCGACGGCGGCCAGAAGCAGCACCTGCTTCTACAGTGATGCCAGCCAAGAGAAGCTGGGTGCGACCAGCACCACCAAAAGATGCCCTCGACTCCGACCAAGAGCCCAAGGCAAGAAAACGAAGCATTTTCGCATCTATTCCGCCACCTACACCTTGAATAGAAGGGCGGCGCCCCTGCGTTGCAGCAGCAATAGCTGCTCGGAGCAGCAGCTAGAAGGCCACCTTGGGGCGCCCAGCAATAGGGGAAGGTGTCCTCAAGCTCGACCCATCATTCTATGCTCAAAATCGCAGCCATAGCCAAGATTCAGCCGTTAATTGAGCTTGTTTTCAACCAATATGTGAAGTAGCCATTCTGTTGGATTTCTTGATCGTGAACAGGACTTTTTCAAAGGTTGAAGACAACCTAGAAATCACCCGGAAACAGACTATGGATGCATCTTCGGACGAATCCGGACAGACCAAATCGCTGTGAGTAGAATTTCATTTATTTATCATTAATAAACTCAGGCGTTTGAATATTTTCTGTTTTGTGCGCGAATTACGCTGATAACAGGCATTATCAGGCGTAGGGTGGCGTTTGGCGTCGCCCGTCGTTTTATTTCATAAATTGCTTCTAGACGCTGTTATATGATTAAGTTTAGCAATTGATCAGTGTGGATTGAATCGGTAGATTTATATGGTTCATTGGAACCTAAATTGCTTGTTTGAATGTTGAAATTAGAAATTCATGTCTGAAAATGGTATGATTTGGGTATGAACCCAGACAATGAAGATTTCTGATAAATTATCAGATGTACGATTTCAAAGTTGATATGAATAAATAAAATATGCATGAAAACCTTAATTGCATATATCTTTTGACGTTAATATGTGTAAATTGATATTTACATGAAATGGCACATTTCTCTGAATTATTACCAGAAATTCTCAAGTATTGTTATTAAATTGTGTTTTGATAGGTAATTAACTCTTAATTGAGTTAAGTGATGCACAAACCAGGATTAGGGTTAATGTGCACGTTTTTTTTTAGAATTTTAGATAATTGACAAATGTTGAGTATGGTTCTCATATGTGAAGTAAATTTCTTTAATTTGTGCAATAAGATGTTCAATTGCGTAAATTCGCTATGTATGTGCCAAATTGAAATAAGTTGTGTTATTTATACATTTCTAATTTTCCTGAATGCATGGTATGATAATTTCTCAGAAATTACAATGATTTGAAATATATTGCTCAGACAGTTTTAAAATGACAGTGTATTGTGATCTGATATGAAATCAGTAAATGTGATATTCCTGTTTAAATGGTTATATGTTAAATCAGTTAATAGACTTAGGTGCCCCAACACCGTAGAACCCCATTGCGCGGTCTGTACCTTTGGGGTGAAACGATCGATCTAGCCTTGTGCCTAGATGGTCGGGCTCGTGTTCAACAATAATCCGTGCGTGTGTCACGGTGGCACGAGGGCAGACAGACAGTGTCCAACAACAACACGTGCTTGTGTCACGGTGGCACTGGAGAAAAATGGGGGTTATTCAACATTAATCCATGCTTGTGTCACGGTGGTAACCCAGACCCTCCGACTGTGCACTACAGGGTGGGAGGAGTCCAGAGCACTCAGAGTTAGTGCAGACAGGCCCTTGTGCGCTTGGGGCCCTTGTGCGCCCGAGAGTCCTGTGCAGACCAGGACGGACAGTCAGACTTAGCATTTCCCAGGTGTGTCGCTAAGTCTTGTACGGTGGGATCGTAGTTCGCTACAAATCTTCATATGTAGAGTGTGCTGCATATGTTTGGGGCATAATAAAATAATTATGTAATCATATAGGATCACAGTAAATTAATATATCCGAACTTTTGTGCCAATTCATTATATCTGTTTATTGGTTTAAATTACCTGTTGTTGCATAGAAATGAGACTATATTCTGTAATCTGCTATGTCATTAGAACTGCCCTGTTTGTACTGTATTCATGTTATTTAAATTTTATAAATCGGATGAGTTGTTTAGTGATAGCTAAATGAAAGGCTATTCACTGAGCGAGTAGGCTCATACCTCTACTCAAAACATTTTCAGGTTATCGCCAACAGTAGGAATCAGAAGGATCGTTTCATCCTAACGCCTAGTTATTAAAAGGTTTGTAGTTAGTCTAGTTAGAGGTCTCTTAGTCCTTTCCCCTCAATCCTTGGGACATGGCGTGGGTGAGAGAGAGTGTGTATGTGGAATGTGTATAAAGATGTAAATTAACTGTTATGTTTACTTTATGTTAAAAAAATGAATACATGTTGTAAACTCCGTTTGCTTACTCTAGCCAGTTTAATTGAAATGCTTCTGCAATAGTTTATTATGTTTTAGTTTACAGCAATAATCCGGATATCATTACGGGGTTTTAAAAATAAAAAGTTCTCAGTAATTTGTTTATGTGATAATCCCTCCGTCGCGCCCTAATCTCATGATTAGTGGTTAGTGTGAGATCGGGGTGTGACATATAGAAATTGAATGCCTTTTTCAAGAACAAGTCGTGTGTGTGCTTGCTTGATTTCCAGATTGATTGAGTTATTTCTGCATTCAAGTCTGCTTAACAGGTATGTGGTAAATTATGAATAACCGCCTTAGTTTCTCGAGGATTTTCAGGATGGCTAATCACATTGAATGCAAATTATCAGTTTGGATGTTCATATTTGCAAAATATAATGTCCCTATGATTATCACATTAATAATAGAAGTATGTATTCTTGCACCTACATGCCATCCTGATGGATGATGCCAAAGTTCATGCCCAAATGGGTAGACCAATGCACACCTTGAGTGGTGACCCCATGCACCAAGCTCGGGAATGAGAATGTGGCCTATGATATTGCATGACTAGAGGGCACCATGAGTGGTGACCCCAGGCACCAAGCTCGGGATTGAGAAGGTGGCCTTAAGTCATTAGAAAAGGAAACCCTAAGGTGGGTATGCCAGGGTTAGGGCAAAAGCAGTGGATAATGTCATATTGGAAAATGTAAATTGGTTGGTTAAATAACTTGATTGTGATAATTAGATTGTTATCCATATGTGCAAACTTTTTATTGTCCCCACATACCAGTATATTTTCGATATACTGACTGATGTTTTGTTTGTCAACATTTTAGGTACAACCCTGAAATGAACAAATGGTAAAGTGACACATTGTGAAAATAAAACATAAAGTGCAAGGAGGATTAGATAGAGTAGATTCAAGCTCGGGATAGATAGATTTCCAATTTTTTTCAAAGGTAAGTAAAGTTTTAATTTTATACCCAATTCCAGTTTAGTTAGTAGAATTTCATAATTATTATTGATTATTTGTCGAACCTTTGATCTTGTTAATTGAGTAACGATTCTGACCTTCGAGTCTCCCTTAATTGGGGGTTACTGGGAGGTAGGGTCGTTACAATTGGTATCAGAGCATAGGTTCCTCATTTAATCTTTAATAATTATTAAATTTTACAAATTCCATAGAACCAAGGGAGTTATTAGAGGATTGTCTGAAAGACTGAGGTGTCTAGAAAAGGATCACGTCCGGAGGCTAGCAATATTTTTCCTCCGCACCGCTTGTCGGAATACGAGGACTCCCAGATTGTGTGACTTCCTGGTTGATGTCTTAGGATATGACTCGAAATAAGATACCTTTAGGACTCTCTCATCTTGTTCATCCCTTCTCAACTCAAATTCTATTAAGGACCTTAAGGATTAGGGTTTTCTCTCTTCTCCTCACCCTCTTGAGGCATGGGTAAGGTTGATAAGGATTAAGGAATCCTCCACCAAACTAATAAAAAGCATGTAAATAAGATGTCATGGACATAAGCTTAATAGAGTAAGCGTAAAGGAATAGATACATGCTTAGGTCATATGACACGAGTTGTCATTGCCCTCAGGAGAGGCCTGAGGATAGGCCTCTGTGGCAGGAGGATGAGTAGAGAGAGTTAGTCTTAGAGGTAGAGGCCTCCATTAAAAGTAGAGACTTAGAACATCATTTGAGGATGATGTTAACTGTAACCCTAGGTAAAGGTTAGAGAGAGAGATGGCATGATGAGAATAGACCAGGTGTTTGGATAAACATGCCTTGGATGTCATATGAGCCATGAGAAGTTATTGACCTAGCACCTTTGGCAACCCAACCCGGGGAAGGGTCGTGCATGTTTGAGCGAAGGATAAATCCTTCATGGATGAAGTTAGAAAAGAACCTATAGAACCTTATGGGCTTGTGCAAGTAGGGTGTAGCTTGCACCCAGAGTACGTCAGTAGTGCTGATTGTAGGATGAAACCCTAGACAAGGAATCATAATGGATGGCTTATGAGATAAGCATAAGGGGTTATGGATAATCTGGAGTAAACATAAGTTCGAGTATAGGCTTCACTCAGGTAGGGGCATGCTTATGAGCTTGATCCTTCATGAAGAAAGGACCTCTTATAGAGAGAGGTTGGTTGTAGGATTAGCTCTAGAGAGAGAGAGCAGACCTCAGGCAAGAAGGTTGGAAGCCTAAAACCCCGAAACTTGAGGAATAGTGGGGAGTCGAGGATAATGTGACCTAAGTGGATGATAGTGGTTGCCTCATGCATGATCCCTGGAGGCTGATGATATCTTGGTTGCCTTTAGAGGAACCAAACCCTAGAGAGAGGATGAGTCTGTTAATACCTCTATACCTCTGGTATAGATGAGAAGAAGAGTTCCTTAAATCATGTAACAGGTAGTAAGGCCTTGTACCTAGTTGGTTGTCCTTGAGGAGAGGTGTTGCTCATATAAAAGGATCATGGAAGTACATGACATGACTTTGACATGCTTGTTTCGTGGTTAAGAGATTGAACATGCAGTTGGATACCCAAAGGTGGACTTAGGGTTCCTAAGCCTAAGAGGGGAAGTAGTATGCCCGATGCTCATGATGAGATTTGAGTCTCTATAATTTTGAGCATGGTACTCTTCATGTGTAGAGAAAAGGAAACCCCTTAAGTTAAGGTATGTTTGATGAACCCCTCACAACTAAGTTGGTCTAATGTTGAGGATGAGAACAAGTATGACCTAGAATGGTTTGATAGGTGATCTGCTTGTGCCTTAGTAGCTGCTGGGTTAGACATGCTCATGTGAATGTAAACCCTAAGGACGGTTGTGACCTTGTTGTCAAGAGTGTAGTTTCCTCCCATCCTGGGAGAGGGACCCTTTTGTAGGGTGTATACCAGTTTTGTTGGTTTTGTGGTAACCTAAAGTGATTTCATAGGATCTTGAGAAGCTAAGTGAAAAGTACATGGTATGAGTATGAACATGTAGACCCATAGATAACCATCTCTAAGTGCTTATGGATGTGTTACCATGGAGGTAACCGGTATGGGGCCTAACCAAGGTAGGCAGGATGCCATGACCCCTATGAAGGGATGAAAGTCAGTCATGAATGCAGAGAGAGATGATGAAGGATTGGGTAAGGTTATATGTTGGACATGTACTATAATAGAATCCTAATTATATCCTAGGGTTAGGAAGGGATAAGACCGATGGAAGAAGGAGTTGCCTAATTCCCTAGTTGCACATGACCATAAGGTCGGGAGGTAACAACTATCATTATCTGAGGGCCATGGGTTAGGAGATTGATCACCTTCATGAACTCATGGGACCCAAAGGCCAGATGAGTAGGGCACTCTCTGGATGCATAAGGGAAAAGGGATGACCCCAAAAAGTGTCGGCACCCTATGGACCTAGAGGAGATGACCAAGGATTGTGTTTAGACCAAGTAGGGTTGAGACCAGTTTTCCATGGAAGTAATTTTTGATATCATGATGTTTGTGATGAAGAGACATAGGTGGCACGTTTAAACTTAGATTTGAAAGTGTACTAGCAAGGTGGTTTGTACCATCTCTACTCTTGGAATAGGAAGAACTCTGTATTTGGATTGCAGCCAAATGCTTATTTCCTCTTGTTATGGGAGTGAGAGATAGGACAGTACGCATGCCTTACACCAAGGATAAAAGATGATGGAAGTTGGAACGTTGCTACAAGGTATGAGGATAGAAATGATAACATACCTTTGTGGAGTGAATGATACATGGATGGTTTACAAACACTACGAGTATTAAGGAAATCATCTTGTGAGGATGTTTTATCATGAGCTATGTGGAATTTGCAAGTTATGCAAAGTTGAGTTGAACCACCATGAGGATGAGCTCAGAGTTTCTTGATGAAGACAAACTTAGAGTTTGAGATGAGATGATAAGTGGTATATGTTGAGGTGTATGTCTTCAACATTACCCGACACCTAAGGAGGTGAAGTGGTAATGAATGCTCTAGTTGAGATATAGCTGCCTAGTTTAGCTAGAGGCTAGAAGAGGTTGAGGTTGTTCGACTAACCCTAAGTTTGGAAAGAAGATGAGTTTGGATAACACATAGATGTAACAAGATATGTTGAACAAGTTAATGGTTGTTTGGTTAGCCAGTTTAGTACTTGATGTAGTGAAAGGATGGTAATAGAACATCAGATACACTTCTTTGGATAGGAAGGTAATAAAACCCTGATGATAGTGGTTTAGAGTTTCTGAGGTATCAATCTTGAGGAATCATGACATACAGGAGATCATGGTTTTAAGATCACCATACACCGTGATACTACAAAGATAGTAATTGATAGTAGCATTTTGAATGCTTAATATGAAGCTACATGTAGCATGTGGCCATGCAAGCTGGGGGTGAAGGATGAATACCAGTAACCCAGTGCTTTGACATAGAGGATAAAGAGTCCCCGAGAGGGAATGGGAGTTCACCACTATGGGTGTTGTGGTAAGTCTCCCCTTGAAAAAGAAAGATCAAGATGTAATATGGGTTATGGTAGATCGCCTTACCTAAATGACATGAGAAAGAAAGGAGTACTATCAAGGGACAGATTCAGTTGAACTACTTAAGAGAGAAAGATGGTTCAACCACATCATGATGCGAGTTCAAAAGTTCTTGGGTATGACCAAGGTTCACTTCCATGAGGTAGAAGTGGATACATGAAGAACTTGATGATAGTACAATTTATCACCCCATACTAATGAACAGTATGATCCAGACTAGAGGGTCTGATGAGAGCATGTGTGCTCATTTAGGGTGATACATAGAGATAGTTCTTAAGATGTGATGTTAACCACCATAGTCTTTATCGGGATGCAAGAAGTCTTATGGAGAGGTTGTGTCAGTCACCACTTCATTAAGATGATGTTGGTGAAGGAGGCCTCGCGAAGGTCAGAAAAGAACCACAGTGTGTGCAAATGAAGTCACTTTGATCGTGCAATGTCTGAAAGAGAGCCCAGTGGTGACATGAGTCACGAGCTGATGCAAAGCAGACTGACATGCAGTTCACTATGGAAGAATATGTGATCCGACCCCTCTAAGCTACAGCTGAGAAAGCTGAGTCCCCGATATATGGGTCCATTCAGATGGATTGGTGGAGATGGTTGTGTTTAGCCTTGCCCTCAGGATAACGTGATGTGTAATGTGTTCCATGGGTCCGATCTAGAGCACTATGTGAGGTATCCAAGCCATGTGTGAGCCCTGAACCTATTCAACTTTTGAGAGGTTGAAATGTCCTGAGTCACCTATGAGGGTATGATATACCAAGGTCAGAAAGTATTCAGATGAAAGAATATGAGATGATGAAGGTTCTTGGGAAGCACCATGGAAAGGGTGAAGCCACATGGGAGCCCTGATGGACATAGGTAAGGCTTATCCTGATTTGTTTGCTTGATGGAATTTTGAGGACAAAATTCTTATAAGAGGGGAAGGATGTTACAACCCCAAATTTTGGGTTCTTTGGTGAGAAGTGTAATTTCTCATATTAAATATATTGGAACAAATAATGATATAATCTATTTTGATTTAATGGATTTCATTTACAATAGCCTTGATGATTGTTTTGCGGACTTTATTGGCTATTGGGCCCAATAACAAGGAAATTCAATGAATAATTGAGTTTTTGAGAAAAGAATGAGGTAGAAACCTCTAGAAGGAAAAGGAATGTAATCCAAGGATGGATTTCGTGTCTCTTGGGTTTCTTGGGTCCCAAGGAGTCCAAAGTTGCATAGAGAATGCAATAAGAAAAGAAAAGACCAATTAATTTTTTCCTTGTTAAGAAAGAAATTGAAAATAATGATAAAATGTGGAACATATGTGAAAAGAGGTATAATTGAGTTATCCTTGGTGGATTTTCGTATCCCAAGGAATCCTAAGGTTAAAAGGAATTCCAATAGGAATGTAGAGGAGAGATAAAGAGAAATCCTTAAAAAGAGAATTAAAGAGGAAAAGAAATTGATTAATAAAAGGGAAATATGAGAAATTGACTTTCAAAAGAAGATAAAGGCAAATTGATTTTCCCCAATATGGGAATCCATGCCTTTGGGTTTCCTTGAGGTCCAAGGGACCCAAAATAATAATATAATGACAAAAGGAATATGAATATAAATTAATTTGGATTAATTGACGAGTAACTTGGGAGAGAAGGAAACCTTCTCATCCATTACAAATTGTTTCCCAAATTTAATACAGAGTTAGATAATGCCAAGACGTACATTACCTTAAAATTTGAGAAAGAAATGAATTATAGTTTGGGAGAAATCGATTTTGCAAGGTATTTGCAATTTGGGAATTAATTGAACATATCTTCCCTTTGTTTTGGACGCAGGCGAGGAGGTCTGTTGGATCTTAATCCAATGGTCAAAGGTCATCGTCTAAGTCCCGCTAGGACTGGGACTCTGTTGGATACAGGGTGGATTTTCCATCCTAAATCCTCGAGAATCCAGTGCATGAGCAATCTGAGTAATTGTCCCATTAGACTTAGGAGTTGGAACCGAAGATGAAGATCCCTGGTTTGATAAGGATTGGCCTCTGTTTTGGGAAACCCCCAATTCCCACGAACTTGATCTCGACCCTATATATAGGGGAGGGCTATGGAGGGAACCAGCATCCCTAAACTCTATCCTAAGCTCTACGAAAGGAAGCAAGGTGTGCTTCAGTGCGTTCAATTGCTCTGTTCATCTTGACCTGCACCTCCATCATCTCGGAGACCATCGCCAGAGTCCGACGAGTAAGGGGACGACCATGGCGTGTCCTTGGCAAGTGATTGGAGGCATCATCAAGTTCAAAGAGGGAAGGCAAAGCTTCCTGGGCATCCGGCATGAGAAAAGGAGGAGCAGAGCCCGAAGTCAACTCATAGGTTGACCATCGGAGCCTGCTTCTCTCGTGCGAGGTTGGGGAAGAAGAAGAACCAGAGAATTACTAAACTAACCCGCCGCACCTTCAGAACGGGTAAAGGCAAGTTCAGTCTTTCGCTATCTAATCAATAACTTAGGTGTGCGTGTCCATGATCGTTGGATCCTCAGTGGACCACGGACCATGGATCGAGCGATCCACAAATTTTCTGAATTAGCTAATAAATCGATAAAAAGGAATTATCTTGGTAAAATCATATCTGGTGATAGAAAACTCAGATGCAAAAAGTCAATACATGAAAAATGATCAGAAAAATATGAGGAATTCATTAAAAATTGTTTGAAAGCCTAAATCTATCTCTTTTTGTAAAATTGCATATTTTGAATAAAAAGGGGATTAATTTGTGGTTAGAAACCCTAATGGTTGATAAAAGATATATTTAATCTTGCAAAAATGTTAATTCTAACATGATTTACTTGATTGATGATTAAGATGGTTTTTAACCTATTTTGATGATAGAATTACAAGTTTAGGGTTTTTAACTCAATATGTTGATTAAAATGTTTAGAAACCCTAAATTAGAGAAAAAGAAAAGAAAAAATGTAGTAATCTGAAAATTAGGGTTTTCGTGGTCCAAACCTGATCTTAAGGACCTTAATGGAAAATAAGACAAGATAATTAGGGTTTGACGGATATTTGATAAAAGTAAGGTAAAAGTAATAAAAAGGAAGTGAAACCCTAATTACGGTCAAAACCCTAAAAAGGAGTAATAACCCTAGAAGACAACTAGGAGTAATAGATCATGATGACATGATTAATGATAGAGAAATTGAATGCCTTTTTCAAGAACAAGTTGTGTGTGTGCTTGCTTGATTTCCTGATTGATTGAGTTATTTATGCATTCAAGTCTGCTTAACAGGTATGTGGTAAATTATGAATAACAGCCTAAGTTTCCTGAGGATTTTCCAGATGGCTAATCACATTGAATGCAAATTATCAGTTTGGATGTTCATACTTGCAAAATATAAAGTCCCTATGATTATCACATTAATAATAGAAGTATTTATTCTCGCACCTACATGCCACCCTGATGGATGATGCCAAAGGTCATGCCCAAATGGGTAGACCAATGGACACCTTCAGTGGTGACCCCATGCACCAAACTCGGGAATGAGAATGTGGCCTATGATATTGCATGACTAGAGGGCACCATGAGTGGTGACCCCAGGCACCAAGCTCGGGATTGAGAAGGTGGCCTTAAGTCATTAGCAAAGGAAACCCTAAGGTGGGTATGCCAGGGTTAGGGCAAAAGCAGTGGAGAATGTCATACTGGAAAATTTAAATTGGTTGGTTAATTAACTTGATTGTGATAATTAGATTGTTATCCATATGTGCAAACTTTTGATTGTCCCCACATACCAGTATATTTTTGATATACTGACTGACGTTTTGTTTTTCGGCGTTTTAGGTAAAACCCTAAAATGAACAAACGGTAAAGTGACACATTGTGAAAATAAAACATAAAGTGCAAGGAGTTTTAGATAGAGTAGATTCAAGCTCAGGATAGATAGATTTCCAAAGTTTTTCAAAGGTAAGTAAAGTTTTAATTTTATACCTAATTCCAGTTTAGTTAGTAGAATTTCATAATTATTATTTATTATTTGTCGAACCTTTAATCCTGTTAGTTGAATAATGATTCCGACCATCGGGTCTCCCTTAATTGGGGGTTACTGAAAGGTGGGGTCGTTACATTCCATGTGTCCAATACTAAGGGTGCCTATGGACATTCAAACCTTTATGGATAAGGAAGAAGTCAAGCATGAGGTGTCCATGGAGCTTTCCATGTGTCCTTAGCCTAGGGATTTCAAGGCTATGAAAGAGGACAACTCATAGAGGCTTATTGAATATCAAATGTTGGTTTATGGACACTTATAGGCCATCCCAACCGACCTCCAATCAAAGAAATAACCCATTGGTTGATAGCTTCTAAAGATAAGCTCATTTATAAAGAGAGTAATTCCTAAAATGCCATTGGAAAGAAACACCTTCAAACCAAGGTGCAACTAGGCACCCTATGGTTAAAAAACTTGAGAATGGTAAGGGAATATATAAGAATTATAATGAATGTGACAACTTGTAAAGAATACCTCCCAATTGAGTATAATGTAGAAAAGTCCAGAATGTACCTAAAATTGCATAACTTGCACAAACAACATCCAAAATGGACCAAACTTCATCCACAAGTTATCTTTGATGTGTTGAATATGAATTTGCCATTATTTTCATATTTAAGTTATATAATCACATTATTCATTACTTATGTGTTTTACTCATTTTCTCTCTCCTAAACTTATCCTAATATTTCAAGGTTGTCCAAATTAGATGAAATTTGACATGTATGCTAATTTTGATATGTAGATTTTGAATTTGAAGTTTGTTTCCACTTTTGAGACTTCTTTTTATGAGATATGTCATATGTCCCATTAACGGCCTATTATCTAAATTATTCATCTAATTAAGTTTCTTATCTTCATATTATCATCAAAATGAGTTATGTGGCATATTTTATGTATCCATTATAAACCTAAGATTAATTTTAGAACATTAGGTTACATTAAGGTGATCTATACATGCATTATCTCATTGGGGTTATACTAAACATCTATTTAGGTCTAACCTTGAACCTTGTTTGGCTAAGTCCAAAATATCAACTTCTAGGGTAGGGTCTGAGATCTAGTATGTTACAAGTTCATACCCCCATTACTATTTATGGAGGTGGGAGTTTGGATACAAATTCTATTTTACTCAGGTCAACATCTATTCCTTTCTTAGAAAATTTATGTCCCAGCATGATGCCATCTTGCACCATTAAATGACAATTCTGCCAATTCAAAACCAAATGTTTCTTTTCACAACATTGTAAGACTAGAGATAAATTTTTGAGTCACTTATCAAAATTGGTGCCACATACAGAAACATATTCCATAATGACTTCCATTTTATCTTCTAAGAAGTCTACAAAGAGAGATATCATGGACCATTTGAAAGTAGTTGGTGTGTTGTATAAGCCAAACGATATTCTTCAGAAATCATAGGTGTAGTAGATATAGGTGAAGGTGGTATTATCCTGATCAACGAGGTGGATTGGCACTTGATAGAATCTAGAATACCCATCTAAGGAGTAGAAGTATGAATGATGAGCTAATCTCTGTAGGACTTGATCAATAAATGGTAGTGGGAAATGGTCTTGTCTGGTTGCAACATTCAATTTTCTATAGCCAATACACATTCACCACCATTCACGGTCCTTGTGGCTACTTCATCTCCCTTCTCTCCTTTTATGAAGATTATTCCTCGTTTCTTCGGTACTATGTGTATTGGACTCACCCAATTACTATCATTAATAGGGTATATAATCCCTACATCACGTAGTTTTATGACGTCCTTCTTGACTACCTCTCTTAACATCTGATTCAATTTTCATTGGGGTTGGGATAATGGCTTAATCGTTTCTACTAGATTGATTCTATGCATGCATACAGTTGGGCTCAAGCCCTTTATATCTTCTACTGAGTAACCAATGGCTTTCCTCCAGAGTCTAAGCTCCTTCAACAACTTGTTCATCTATTCATCAATCAACTCAGAGTTAACTATCACTGGGTTCCTTTCCTCATCTTCTAGGAATTTGTATCACAGTCATTTAGGTAGTTGTTTTAACTCTGGCTTTGGCTTGGGTGTTTCTTTCTCTTCAGGAGTCTGCTCTGATGTTGTATACTTTGATGTTTGTAAGGTTATATCTTCTTTGTCACCGAGCTCTTCTTCAGGCTGATTCAAGTAATGTAGAATCTCTACTACCTCAGGATCTTTCATGTTGTGATTCGAGTTATTCAGAGCTCTCATATGTGGAATAGCAATGGATTTATTTTCTTGTACCTCTTCACAATATTGGGTGTAGCTATCCATGAAGTAGACCAACTCAAATTAACAAGGCCCCCTCATAACATCTTGAAGTTATTGTATTTTATTATAATTCCTTGAGAGGTAATAAAATTGATCACTTACAAATCCCAATTAGAGACAATTGGGTAGTGGACTGACATCCTTTGATTCGAAGGGTTAAATCACTCTAAATTGTGAGTCTCTTCCTTGTGTCCCTCTCTCTCTCTCTTGTCATTTAAGTTTTAAATAAATTGCAAATTATTAAAATCTCTATTCATCCCCCCTCTATATCTTTCAATTGGTATCAAAGTAGGGTCTTCAAGGATCTCCCATGAGTCTTGAAGCATGGGGGAAAACTTGCCTGGAAACATCAATCTAGAAGTGATGTACGCGAGTAGGCCCCAATTGTTCGATGGATCCAACTTCACTTTTTGGAAAAGGTGGATGAAATTATACTTATAAGGAATAAGTTTGGAGTTTTGGAGAATGGTTGACTCATCAATATGAGGTTCCAACTATAGAGTATGATAAATGGGATCTGGAGACAGTAAAAAAGGTTCAACTCAATGCCAAGGCCGTAAGCATTTTATATTGTTTAATATCTATTGTTGAGTTTAATTGCATATCTTCTAGTGAAATTGCTTATGAAATTTGGCATAAACTTTCAGTTACACATGAAAGTACTATTCAAGTTAAGAATACTAAAATCAATATGCTTAAGCAAAAGTTTGAAAAATTCCGTATGAAGCCTAATGAATCTTTAAGTGAGATGTATGCTTGGTTTTCTTCTATCATCAATAGCATGAATGCTTTGAGCAAGTACATTAGTGAAGAGGATTAAGTATCCAAGATACTAAGATCATTGCCTCTAAAGTACCATCCCAAGGTGACAGTCATTGAAGAAGCAAATGACCTCACCAAATCGATGATTGAGTAGCTCATTGCCAACCTTAAGACACATGAGATCACCCTTGAAGAAGTAGAACGAGTGGATGCTAAACTCTAAAAGGTGAGAAGGAAGGATATCGCATTACAGGCTGCAGCTAAAGCTCAATCAAAAGTCATCACTCGAGAAAGTGATAAGACAAGTGAATGAGATGATGAAGAGGATGCACTCATTGTAAATGGTAAGAAATATAGAAGGTTTAAATCTAACAAAAATTCTAGTGCTTCTTACTCCTCTTCCCTTAGGTGCTTTGAATGTGGCAAGATGGACATGTGAAGAATGAGTGTCCTAAAATCAAGAAGGGTAAGAATCTTCTTTCAAGAAAAAGGACAAGGGAGACAAAGCCTACTAAGCATCTTAGAATGAGCCAAGTAATGACACAAAGATTGGAGAGGAAGGAGTGGAGTTTCTCATGGCTAAGGAAGATGAAGAAGAAGACTCAAATGAGGAAATATTTTTGAATTATCTAAAATTTGTCTAGTTCATAGTCTTGTAGAAACTCATACTAAGTATGTTGATTGCATAAGAAAATTGAAAAATAACTCTCAAATTAATGATGAGTTGCATGCTAAACTAGATGATATTACTTTTGAAAATGAAAGTATTTGTTCTAAAAATGATACTTTGAAAGTTTCACTAATGACAATAATGCCAAGTTGCTTGTCTTAGAAAATAATAATGATCTTCTCTCTCAAGAAAAGGTTGAATGGATTGCTAAGGTAAATGACTACCAAACTCAACCTATTCTATGCACTCATTTAGATTAATATATCATTGTTAGAAAAAGAAATACCTTCATTTCAGATCTAGCTCAAGACAATCTAGATATTGTAAAGAAACTTGCTAAAATTGTTGAATTACATAAGTATGTTGATAGTCTAAAACATGATGATATCCTTGCTAGAGTCTTGGAAAGCACTTATGGACAAGTTGCGAGAAGGGGCCAAGGCTATGTACCTAAAGAAAAATCCTATCAAAACCTAGATCTAGAAAAATACAAGCCCCTAGAACCAAGACCATCTATGTACCCAAGAACAATATAACACATGTCCAAAATGTTGAGAAGAGAAACCAAATTGACTTTATTTCTTATTACTGATGTCAACATCTTGGACATTATTCACTCTCTTATCAGTAAAATAATAAGAAGGGCATTGACATGGTTTGCATTCCAAAACCCCAACCTAGAGATTTTGAGATACCTTGTGGAGACTTGGCCAAAACTTCATTGTGAAACTCATGTGTCTTATCTCAACTAAAATAATATTTAGCACATATATTTTTGTGTATTTGATTCTTTACTTGTGTCATTTAAATTAAAATCATTGAAAAAGATATATCTTGGTCACACTAGAAATATTGCATTTTTGGAAAATCTACAAAATTGCCTCTCGGTCGACCAAGAACTCAACTGAAGGACCCTCCAGTAGAAGTCAAGGTCGATCGAAAATAAGACTGACAAAATTTTTTTCTTACAAATCAAATCATTTACTTGTAATTAATGTTGATATTTTCAATTTGTAAAATGCTCATCATATTGATTTATTTCAAACACTCAAAATGATAAAATCTTTAAGGAATATATATAAATGTTATTAACCAAAAATGACCACCACATGGGTACCAAAACCTTCATATTTTGTAGGATTGGGTGGTTGATAGTGGTTGCTCCAAGTATTATGACCAGAAATAAGAAGGCTTTTCATACACTTGAAGAAAATAAGAGTGGAATAGTCATATTTAGAGATAATGCAAAAGATAAAATTGTTGGCATAGGTAATGTTGGTACAAATCTTCAAATAAAAAATGTATTACTTGAAGATGGATTGCATCACAAACTAATTAATGTTAGTCAATTGTGTGATAGTGGCTGTGACATTCTTTTTAACAAATCTTATTGCAAGTTGCTCATAAAAAACACCAATGCTATTGTTTATGAAGGAAAAAGAGTAGGAAATATTTACATACTTAGACCTAATTCTATGCAAGTTATTATTAGAAAATGCGTTCTTGCAAATGATGGATCTTTACAATTATGGTATAGAAAGCTAGGGCGTGCAAGCTCACATGTTATTTGAAAATTGCTTAAATTTGATTTTGTTTGTGGCTTACCTAAACTTTCTTCTGATAAACCTAAAAATTGTGAACCATGTACTCTAGGAAATCAAATTAAAACTTCTTTCAAATCTAAATATTTTCTTAGTATTATGAGACCATTAAAACATATTCACATGGATTTATTTGGTCCCATGAGAACTCAATCTATTGGTGGTAAAAAGTATTGTTTTGTCATTGTTGATGATTATAGTAGATATACTTCGGTGCATTTTCTTTCGACAAAAGATGATACTATTAGAATATTCATTCAATTTTCTCTAAGATTGAAAATCAACTACAAAACAAAATATGCACCATTAGGAGTGATCACGGGAGAGAGTTTGAAAGACATATCTCTAAAGAAATTTGTACATATAAAGGGTATACACATAAATTTTCAGCTCCACACACCCCACAACAAAATGGGATAGTTGATAGGAAATATCGGTCCTTATAAGAAATACCAAGAACAATGCTACTTGAACAAAACACACCTAAAACCTTTTGGGCTGAAGCAGTAAATATAGCATGCTATGTCTTAAAACTTGTTTAAATTCACTGTCATCTTAAGAAAACTCCTTATGAACTTATCTTTAACAAGAAACCTAGATTTGACTTCTTTCATACTTTTGGTACACCTTGCAATATCTTGAACACAAAGGATGATATAGACAAATTCGACCTTAAGCCACAAAATGGACTTTTATTGGTATATTTAATATCTAGCAAGGCATTTAGGATTTACAACTCTATTTCTAAGAAATTTGAGGAATCAATTCGTATAACATTTCATGAAATTACAACACAAAGTGCTGAAAATGAAATTGAAAACTTGAATGATATTACACACCAAATTGAGGACTTAACCTTATCAACAAATGATAAAATTCTAAAATTAAACAAAGTAATGAGTCATGTCATCCTATTCCTAGGATAATAAAGGTTCATACACAAGACCTAATCATAGGAAATCCTTTTGATAGAGTAAAAACATGATCATCATTTAGAGATGTTGCAAACATGGCTTTTGTATCCTTAATTGAACCTAAAAAGGTTGATGAAGCTCTTAAATATGATTATTGGATAATTTGTATGCAAGAAGAATTAAATCAATTCATTGAAATTGTTGTATGGGATTTGGAACCTAGACCTAAAGATAAAACCATTATTGGAACTAAATGGGTATTTTGTAACAAAATAAATGTAGTCATGGAAGTTGCTAGAAACAAGGCTAGACTAGTTGCATAAGGGTATAATCAACAAGAAGGAATTGATTTTGATGAAACATATGCTCCAGTCGCTAGATTTGAATCAATATGTATGCTTTAAGCTCTAGATGCACATAAAACATTAAACTTTTTCAAATGGATGTTAAAAGTGCATTTTTAAATGGAATAATTTGAAAAGAAGCTTATGTTGCTCAACCTTCCAGTTTTGAGGATCCCAAATATCCCGAACATATTTACAAATTAAAGAAAGTACTATACGGTTTAAAACAAGAGCCTTCAAATTGGTAAGAACGTCTCAAAAATGATCTATTTGAAAAATGATTTTTCTATGAAAAAATCATATCCTACATTATTTATCAGAAATTATGAATCAAATTTTCTCATAATTCAAATATATGTTGATGATATATTATTGGTGCCTCAAATGAATCACTTTGCACACAATTTAGTGATATCATATAAAAATAATTTGAAATGAGTCATATGGGTGAGTTGACATTTTTCTTGGGATTTCAAATCAAATAAAGTCCTAAAGAAATGTTCCTTAATCAAGAAAAATATACAAAAGAACTATTAAAACAATTTAATATGGAAAATTGTAAACATTCCTCTACTCCAATGGGAACCACCACAAAAATTGACAAAGTTGAGATCAGTGAACCCGTTGATAACTCCTTATATAGAGGTATGATTGGTAGATTATTATATTTAACTTCATCTTGACCAAATATTATGTTTGTTGTTGGTTTATGCACACGCTTTCAATCAAACCCTATGAATTCCCTCCTAGTCACTGTCAAAATAATCTTACCATATTTATCTGGTACAATCAACTACGGCATTTGGTAGTCACGAGATCAACCGTTCGACCTTAAGGCATCTACTATTGCTGACTATGCTAGTTGTCGAATTCATAGCAAAAGTACCAGTGGTTGATGCTTCTTACTTGGAAAATCACTCGTATCTTAATTTAATAAGAAAAAAAATGGTTTCTTTCTCTATCATTGAAGAAGAACATATGGCAATTGGCTCATGCTGCGCCCAATATTTATGGATGCAAAAAGTCTTAAATGATTATGGATTTTCGTTATCTTCAAGACCAATTTTCTGTCATAAAAGGTGCAATCAATTTAGCTTCGCTCTAAACATATTGATTTAAGACATCATTTTCATTGTGATCATATTGCGAAAAATAACATATATCTTCATCATATTGATATTGAAAACCAATTAGCTGATATTTTCACAAAACCTCTTGGTTTAGAACAGTTTAAAGTAAGTAGAGATAATTTAAGCATTGTTCCTCTTGAATATGTATATTTGATCTCTTTGATCAATGATTTTATTGCATACGCAAATAGTATTACAATTTTAATGTATATATAAAATGATTTAGTATCATAAACAAGAAATAATTAGTCAAGCTCAATCCATCCTCATTGCAAAATATTTCTCAAAATGTCAAACTCAGTCAACAAAATATTGTACCGAGAACAAATTCGGTCAACAAAACCTCAACCGAGACTATTTTGGTGGGAACCTTGGTTGACTATGAGTGCCTAAGTTAAAGAATGTTCTAGAAACCCCTCCAACTAAAAATTTTAGGAATCAAAGGTCCCTCGGTCGAAAAAATTCTCGATCGAGACCATGACCCGTTCAAAAATATCAAACAAAAGGTCAACCGAAGTAGCCGTTATTCTATCCATTGGAATAGAGTCATTGGGGCTCAGTCGATGAGTTTGTCAACCGAGCAAGGGTTTGTTTTGTTATAAATTTCCACCAATTTGGCCATTCTCTTCACACCTCATAGGATACTATTCTCTAGCACACCTTGACCATTCCTTAGACCTCTCTTTCAACAACTTTCACCCTCATATCTTCACTACATCTTCTTCCACAACATTCTTGCTCAACTACTTCAAGATGGCATCCTCTTCAAATCATGATGGCAAAAAGTAAGTAGCATCCAAGAAGGGGCGTTCAGTGACTCTGACATTGACGGTCATCAAAGATATACCCTTCAACGACTCTACTGTCAGAGAGAAGTGCTTGAAGATCACCTCCAAGATGCCCCTTCCTCGACACCTGGTGGATATAGATGAATTCTCCGAGCTCCTCAATATTCCATGTCTCTTCAAAATCTAGAAACTATAGGAATTTCTAACCCCTTCCTTCCTATTCAAGTTTGCATAACATGTCCACACGTTTTATGCCAATCTTATTAGGAACACCAATAACCATTATTCCTTTACCACTATGGTAAATGGGATATCCTTTGGCTTTTCTGAAACTAATATTCTAGAAATGTTAGATATAGACGTGGTTGAATATACCCAATTTGCAGATCTCACCATTAGAAATCCTCTCAACAAGATTTCCACAAGTCAACCAAATACACTTAGCCTTAGTGACATCAAAATAGCCATTTTGTCCAAAATACCTCTGCTCAAGAACATAAGGGTACTTACTATTCCACATCTCTAACCCCTAAAGCTAGGATAGTGAACCTCGCCATTAGCCGCAACATCTATCCTAATGCTAACAAGACTGAAATTCCCCATTTTAGGATGTATCTCATATATGGCATTCTTGAACGCATCCCAGTCATTTTTTTCTGCATTATTCTTTCCAATATGCTTGATTTCTTTGGAAATCCACCATATGCCAATTTTGTGGGCCAAATCATTCAACACTCAATTGGTGAGGACTTAGCTGAATTAGGATATCACCATGATAGGTGCCCCTAAATAATAACTCTGGAACATTGTTGATAAAATATGAATAGATTTTGTTCACAAAATGGCTAGAACTGATGAAGGCACATCCCATGAAGACATTCCTCCACCGTCTTCTCTTCCCCCTAACTATTTTGTAGAAAGCCTTGCAAATGATGTATCCTATCTTAAAGGTGTAGAATCAAATCGGAAGACATTTTGATTACAACCATAGTACCTTGTCCTATCTTAACCAGAAAAAGCAATCCTTGACCCCAAATACTCCCGATAGCTATCCCTATGCTTCATACCCCAGAATTATCTATCCATTCAACTACACTTAACTCATACCTCCACCATCCACCAAACTTACCCATACCCAATACTCACTCATGAAACTGAAAGACATAGCAACCCATTTCCTCTTTTACAAAGGACCCACATTTCTTGAGGCTTATGCTATTTCCAAGACTGGTGCATTGGATTGGGGAACTGTTGTGAAATATTGTGGCATTACACATTTATATGGGAAATATTTAGAGGTGTATGTGATCCTTGATTCATTCAAGTGAGATTATCTTTCCTTTGAACAATCCGTATGTATCTTTCCTTTGAGCAACTATGTAATGGTTTCTTTTATAACTAAATTGAGATTGCTTGAGTACTAATTCATGACTATTGTGGATAAATTTGATATTTTTCTTTAAGAAACATATTAAGGAAGAGTATCTAAGGGGTGTATTCTTTTACTTTTTGAGGATGTCAAAAGGGGGAGAAATAATTTAAAAACAAAACTTGATTCCTTGAGTTTTTATGATTTTGATTGAGTTTTTTAGTTCAGAGACACACTGCCATATATAAATTGTTGCACTTTACTTTGAGATATGGATGATATACCATATCTCTCTATTATAAATGTGCTCACATTATTATGACACTCAAGGAAAAGCTCATCAATGTATTAAAATTTCATTTTAAGTTTTTTCTTTTAGAAATGTTTGCCATCCTCAAAAGGGGGGAGATTGTTGGCTAAATTGGACATTAGAACATCCTATCTTTTGATGATGACAACAATTTCTCATTTGTAGATATAACATGATATCTAAGTGTTTCAGGTACCAAATACATCTTGATAAATATTGATCAAGATTGGAGCTTAAATTACTTAAATTATTGTTTATATGTTCTCATTTGTAATATAAATGTACAAGAATTTATAACTCATGTAAAATAAAGCTATGGACCAACCTCACCTATCCCAAACCTATACATATGTCTAAACTATGTGTCTAGGATAAGCACGTCACATTAAAAAAATCATTAGATAGGTTTTCCAAAAATTTGCAAACCAATTTATAGGGACTTTTTCAGCCGAGAGAGTTTTCATCCGGGAAACACTCGGTCAAGAATTTTTTTGACCGACAATCACCTTGGTTGAAGATTCAATTCACAGTAAGAATGGTTACAATATACTTGCTCTTAGTGTCTCTGATCGATTAGTTTGTGGACTGAGTCAGATCTGGTCGCAAATATTGTCAATCAATAGTAGACCATTAAACCAGTTAATAACAAAGTTTAAATTACAACTAGTCATTAGCAATAACTTGTACACTTAAACCACACTCATTTGAAGAAATTGTCGATCAACAAGCTTCTGGTTGAAAAAGTTGTCGACCAAATTGGGTTCTTGAATGAATTTCTAAAAACAACTAAATTGGTTGTTACACCTAACTTAACCCAACTATAATGGATATCTCTCATCTTAGAACCCTCTAGACACTTCCCTAATGCACCCTATCCACTTGAAACCCATTCCTATTAAGTGAAGTGACTTTAGGACACCAAGGACACACAAGCTAAAATTGAGCAATCCTTCTAGAGAGTAATACAACTACATTATACTTGCCATATTCTTCCTTGAGCTCTAAGTGTGTGTCCTATAGCTACAAGCTCTTAGACACCACCTAGCAACGCCCATACCAAGTGGTTTGGAGGTAAAAATGATAGATATAGGATCAAAGCACTGTACTACATTGGTGTACTCTTCCTTCTTCCAGTCTACTTCTCCAAGTTGATGTTATTGTGCTCCTTGTCTACTCCAGGTGTGGGAGGCTATCCGAGGGGGCTTGCTCGGAGCTACTTCAAGGTGTGTAGGATGCTCCAAGGTGATTGAAGTTACTTCAAGGAGGTGAAGGTTGCGTTAAGGTGGTGGATGTGGATCATCATCCTCTCCTTGGGTTCTCTCCCACATCTTGGTAAAGAAGAGGTGTAGGTGAATTGATTGTATTTTATTTTAATTCTTTGAAAGATAATAAAATTGATCACTTACAAATCCCAATTGGAGATAATTGGGTAGTGGACTGACATCCTTCAATTCTAAGGGTGTAACCACCCTAAATTGTGAGTCACTTCCTTGTATTCCTCTCTCTCTTCATATTTAAGTTTTAAATTAATTTTAAAATTATCAAAATCTCTATACACCCCCTCTAGATCTTTCACGCTTTACATCCCCAAATCCTAATAAAAGACATATTGGGATGCTTCTGAGTCCATATCTCATATGGTGTCTTTTGGACCAATTTAGAAGGTACTCGATTTATTGAAACACGACGGTTTCAAGAGCATAAACCCAAAAGGTAGTTGAAAGTTCAGATAAACTCATCATTGACCACACCATATCTAGCAATGTCTGATTCCTTTTTTCTGATACACTATTATGTTGTGGTGTTCTAGGTGAAGTCCATAGTGATATGATACCACAAGCTCTCAGAAGGTCCTCTAACTCTTGGCTTAAGTATTCTCCACCCCGATCAGAATGCAGTGCCCTAATACTTTTACCAAGTTGGTTTTGTACTTCATTCATAAACTCCTTGAATTATTCAAGAGTTTCTGACTTATGTTTCATCAAGTAAACATAACCATACCTATTGAAGTCATCAGTGAAGGCAATGAAGTATTGATATGCACCTCTACCAATTGTTTAAAATGGGCCACATACATCACTATGTATGAGTCCTAATAGATCACTAGCCCTCTCATTGTTACCAGTGAAAGGGGTCTTGGTCATCTTTCCCAACAAACAATATTCACATGTCTCTATTGATTCGAAATCAAAAGAGTCCAGATAACCATCTTTATGAGTCTAGATATGCATTTCTCATTTATGCCTATAAGATAATAACAAAATTATGTTTTGTTTGAGTTGTTGAGCTTTAGTCTTTTGGTATTTATTCTATAAACATCTAGCTTTAGGTCTATCAAATAAAGACCATAAGACATTGGGGCATTGCCATAGAAGATCACATCTTTAAAAATAGAACAACGACAATTTTTAATATGAAATTTGTTACAACCCCAAATTTTTGGGTTCTTTGGGTGAGAAATGCAAATTCTCCTATTAAAGATGTTTGAAAAAATAATGATATAATTTGTTCTGAATAAATGGATTTCATTTATAATAGCCTTGTTGATTGTTTTGTGGGCTTTATTGTCTATTGGGCCCAATAACAAGGAAATAACAAAAGAAACTCCATTATTAATGAGAAAAGGAGAAAATAAAGATGTAGAAACATCTAGAAGGCAAAAGAATATAATCAAAAAGTGGATTTCATGCCTCTTGGGTTCCTTGGGTTCCCAGGGAGTCCAAAGTTGCAAAAATAATGCAACAAGAAAAGAAAAGATCAATTAAATATTTCTTTATTAAGAAAAAAATTGAAAACAATGATAAAATGTGGAAAATAAGTGGAAAGATGTATAAGTGAGTTATCCTTGGTGGATTTTCGTATCCATGAGGTGTCTAATATTAGAAGGAATTCCAATAAGGAAAATAAAGAGAGAGATAAAGAGAAATCCTCAAAAGGAGATATGTTAATCAAGAAATAAATAAGATAATGAGAAATAATGGATATAGATGCATCTAGAAGGATAATGAGTATCCACTAAAAAGGATTTCGAAATATTAGAGTTTCTTGGGGTCCAAGGAGCCCCAATGGAGAAAAAGAAAGAGAAAATACAAATAATACAAAATAAGAGGATAATGTGATGCATAATTAATGGAATTGGTGGCATTGTTAAAAGGAGGTATTTTCTATTAAAAGAAAATATAAATCCTGTCAATGGATTAAAAGGCAACCATAAAGAGAATAAGAGAGAGAATTTTCGAATTTCCTAATTATTCAAAGAATATAGTTATCTTAGATATTAATTAGGAGAGAGAAGCTTGCTTCTCAATGAAGGAACTTGGGTTCCTATTGGGAAAAGGACCTTTTAACTCGTGGATGAACACCTTAGGGTGTGGATACCCTCCCATATATTAGGGTAGAGCCCAGGGTCGAGTTCAAGGGAGTTCCACGCATCCCTCTCTTCTTCTTCTTATTCTTCTTCTTCTCCTTCTTTGCAAGCAAACACTAGGGTAGAGGAGTAGCGTGTCTAGGGAGCAACGAGGAACCAATAGACGAGCTTGATGGATGTTGGATGCTCCCAAGACACCAGGGGAATGACAACCATCTTCATCGTGCTCTGGCTCATGCGTAGCAGCTACAGCATGGCTGCAAGGCCAGCCACATGTTGCACACCTGGCCAACGCAAGCCAGCCACCTTGGCCGCAAGTTAATGGTGCTCGTGAGTGTACAGGAGCTCGACGGAGGCAATGGCACCACCCCAAGTGGCTTTCATGGTCCGGGAAGGGGGTGGCAAGGCCGCACATGATACTTGCTACAGTAGCAGCATTAGAGTATGCAAGGAGGAAGACGATCTGGGTGCTTTCGACCGATTTTCCCCTCCATGGGATGAAGCGCCGACCACTTAACCGAGGGTAGAAGCATCATTTGGTTATATTTCCTAAACGAGCCGCGTTGCATGGATAGAGTGACATGGCACTGAGTGATTGGTCCAAGTAAGTTTATTTTGCAAAATTTATATCTTTTTATTAGTAGCTCAGATCAACACATATAAAATATGAAAGTTGCTCAAGAAAATAAGAGGAATCCACTAAAAATAGTTTTAGAAGCTAATTCATCTTGCAATTCGAAAAGTAGTGGAAGTTATCAACTTAAATGCTTTAATAATTAAGAAACCCTAAATTGAGAAGATTATTGTACTTAAGAAGGGTTTTATGGATGATTAGAGTTGATATTAACCTGTTAATTATAAAAAGGTACATTAAGAACAAAAAGGATGAAGTTTGCACATAATTGGTTTAATTAAGAATTCCATGTGCATAAACGAGCTTTCATGGGCCTTAAAACCCTAATATTAGTAATTGTGACTCTTAATGGCTTTAATTGCTCAAATTCATGAATAAAGATGAGATATGATGGTTCTAATATATTTCGAGTATAAAAGTTCCTAATTGTGGATAAATACCCTTAATATAGTAATTAGGGTTTTCTAATGAATAAAGGGGGAATTAATGATAAATAGAGTTCATATGTGAGTTAGACCATAATGAGCTATGAACTATTAATATGAAAGGAACTAAGGATGATAATTAGGACTAATGATATTGTCATGAATTAAAAGCATAAAAAATGGTAGTTTTAATGTAAAAGAGGCATAATGCACTTAATTGATGTTTAATTGTGCCTTTAATCCAAAATTAGGGTTATATGTTGTTAAAAGGTAACCTTTATCTTTCGATAAGAATAGATGTGATAATTAGGGTTTGTGAGTAATTGCATAAAATTAGGGTTTAAATAGTATAAATGAAGTGAAACCCTAATTGAAATGGAAACCCTAAAACCCAAGGAAGCGAGCTGGGTTTAATAGATCTTGATGGCATGAACAATGATAGGAAATTGTATGCATATTTCAAGATTTCTTTGTGTGTTTGCTTGCCTATTAGATTTCTTGAATTGATTGGATTAATTCTGTCTCAAATCATCCTGACAGGTATGTGGTTAATTATGGTTAATCGCATTAGTTTTCCCGAAGGTTTTCCGGATGGTTAATCACATTGAATGCAACCTATCAATTTGGATGTTCATACTTGCATATTATAAAGTCACTATGATTATCACAATTGTAAAATAAGTGTGTATTCTTACACCAACATGCCACCCTGATGGATGATGCAAAAAGGTCAAGCCCAGGAAGGAAGACCAATGGGCACCATGAGTGGTGACCCCAGACAGCATGCTCAGGATTGAGAAGGTGGTCTTTATTGAATGACTAATGGGCATAATGAGAGGTGACCCCAGGCACCAAGCTAAGGAATGAGAAGGTGGCCTTAAGTTATTGGCAAAAGAGAAACCTTAAGGAGGGTATGTCAGGGTTAGGGAAAAAGTGGCGGATAATGTCAATTGAAAGCATAAATTAGTTTGTTAATTAACTTCATTATGATATTTAGATTGTTAGCCATATTTGTAAATTTTTTGTTGTCAGCACATACCGGAATATTTCAATATGCTGACCGACGTTTTGTTTTTCGGCGTTTTAGGTGCAAGATTGATAAGGACAAACAATAAAGTGGCATATGTAGAATTAAATAAGAATTAAAGTACAAAGGAGGATTAGTTAGAATAGACTCCAGATGTTGATAGCAGTAGATATCCAAGTTTTTGAAAAAGGTATGCAAAGTTTATTTTTATTATAGCCTTTCAGTTTAGTTTGGTAGAATTTGATAATTATTATTGATTATTTGTCGAACCTTTGATCTTGTTAATTGGGATAACATCTCTGACCTTCATGTCTCCCTTAATTGGGGGTTACCGGGAGGTGCGGTTGTTACATTTGGTATCAGAGCATAGGTTCCTCATTTAATATGTAATAATTATTAAATTTTACAAACTTTGTAGAACCCAAGGAAGTTATTAGAGGATTTTCCGAAAGACAGAGGTGTCTAGAAAAGGATCACGTCTGGGGGTTGGCAAGATTTTCCTGTGCACCGCTAGTCAGAATACAAGGACTCCCACATTAGTGTGACTGCCTGGCCAATGTCTCAGGATTTGACTCGAAATAAGATACCTTTAGGACTCTCTCATCTTGTTCATCCCTTTTCAACTCAAATGATGTTAAGGACGTTAAGGATTAGAGTTTTCTCTCTTTTCCTCACCCTCTTGAGGGATGGGAAAGGTTGATAAGGATTAAGGAATCCTCCACCAAATTAATGAAAAGCATGTAAATAAGATGTCATGGACATAAGCTTAATAAATTAAGCATAAACTAAAGAATAGATACATGCTTAGGTCGTATGACATATGTTGTCATGCCCTCAGGAGAGACCTGAGGCTAGACCTCCTTGTCAGGAGGATGAGTGAAGAAAGTTAGTCTTGGAGGTAGGGACCTCCATTATAAGTAGATACCTGGCACATCCTTTGAGGATAATGCTAACCGTAACCCTAAGTGGTGGTTAGATAGGAGATGGAATGATGAGTTAGATGTCATGATAGACCAGGTGTGTGGGCTCTGATCTCCAAACCACGATATAATCACGATTTAAACTTAGCGTAAGTGATTCGATAAACAGCGGAAGACAAAAATCACGGGAAATTAAAACTTTTCGAGACAAGAGCTTGAATCCTTAAAAGCTTCTTTCATAATAAGAGATAAACTATTTACATCTCATGATAATTACTTCTCGAGTAATTATATACATCAAGATACAAAATCTCAAGAACTCATAACAAAAGACTCCAAGACCTGAGAGTACAGAGGACACATAGGACTGACTCTAACTACATCGCATGGCAGGCTAAATCTCCACCTGAGATTTACTGCTGCTCCTGGTGCTGCTGCTGCTGGGACTGGTCACTTGTAGACCTGTTCCTCCGTCCTCGACGTCCACCTAAAAAGTTGAAGTCTACGGGGTGAGACAATTGTACATAATTGTCCCAGCGAGAGTTATAACTCTCCGCCAGAAGCTTTATTATAACATCAAAGAATATCTTAAGCAGTAAAGCTTTCAAAGTATTCAATAGCAGTTGCAGCTATAAACAAGAGCTCAACATTTATGAGACATGAAGAATATAAGCACTATTACAGTGTACCATCAATCAACTAACTCGTAGTTATCTCTAACAGGTATACTACGCGGTTGGTTATGTTTTACAAACAATATTATGCCATGTGGAGATGAGGCATACCACTCATACTCCAACTGATCGCTAAGAAGTCACATCAGTATCATACATAGGTCATTAAGAGAGCCGGATTCTCATGACCTTCACCTTCCTCAGTCAGTAAGAGGATCACTTGTAGGACATCTTGTGTCTCTACTATTATAGCTCACCAGGGTAAACTGGTCCTTCGCTATTTTAGAGTTACAGTGGCGTTCTGTACTCTCTTCGTCATCAGGAGATTTCATGTTATCTCCACTGATATGGATATCTATGTTTTCTTCATCATCACGAGGTTTCATGTTTACCTACTACTGATACGGTATGGGATTGTAGTGAAGGATTGACAGATTACATATCTACATCAAATTCCTACACTAGGATGTAAGGTTCTACACATCCATATACCCCACATACTCAATAGTATGTGATCCAGGAGTTCCCTTAGTAAAACTTGTTTTGCCATCATTTGATCTCTGACAATGATGGGTCTATGATCAGGGCTCTACATTATACTTGATTAGTTAGGTACATTCAGTATTCATTTAGCATCACACATTGTTCTTCAAACAATAATAGTAGCATAACAGCTATAAAAGGAGAATACTAAATGTAACAAGCCTAACTCACATCAAACATCATTTCTCATTATACTCATCACAAGTCATCTCTAAAGCATGACCTTGATGGTATTCATGGCTCTCACAGCCCATTATTATCATAGAATGCCACTAACAAGGCATCAAGATACTTTACTTATTCATAAAGCTATCAATATGCCTTTAATGAATACAGTATCATCATCCATACCTGGATATGATTACCTCCATATCAGAACTTGCATGGTTAATTCAACTAATAAAGGTAATTCAAAACAATGATTATACTTTCCTCTCTTGTCATAAGAGCTAAGCTCTTTGATTCTTATCAAATAGAGTTTAATACTCATATAACATGTCATCACCTTTGAATTAGGGTTTACTATTCACATCACATGTCATTACCCTTAAATTAGGGCTTACTATTCACATCACATGTCATTATCCTTGAATTAGGGTTTACTATTCACATCACATGTCATTATCCTTGAATTAGGGTTTACTATTCACATCACATGGTGAATTGAACTCATAACATCATCATGTATGAGGAACATCATCATTGATGCTCTCAGATTAGCTTAAGATTCATCATATATCATAATTAGGGTTTCCATGATCTCACATAGGTGGATCATACCCTAATCATGCACATTCATGTGTATTGAAGGTTCTTTACTTGAGTTTCCACCCTAAAAGGGTACTTTCTCTCTCTTAAGGTAATTTCTCTTTCTTAAGATACTTTCTCTCTCCTCATACTAGTAGATGGTGATAACACCACTCTAGATCAGGTTGGGTTAAGTCCTCATGGCTAACATAAGCCAAAACATCACTATCATGTGATTAGGGTTTGATTTGAACAAGGTATTACTCAATTGAACCCATCAAGGTATTTTGGTAATTCACCCCATTGGTCACCATCATGGTTCAATTCATTAGTCACTTAATCCCTTAATATCCTAGGTTATCATTAGGGTTTAGATTAGAGCATCATTGAACCATTTACACCTTCAATTGATTAAGTGAAATCAACGTTTGAAAACCTCAAACGGTTTCAACCTTCAACCTCCAAACGGTTTGAGACCGTTTGGATGAGTTGACTGTTTTCTAGGGTTGACTCCAAGACCGTGTGACCTTCAAGGTCATTTTGCCAAACCGTGTGAGGGTGTAGACCATTTAACAAGTTTGACTTCAAGACCGAGAGGGCTTACACGGTTTGAGACCGTTTGGTGTCTCTCGATCTTGAGATCGTTTGAGTCCAAACGGTCTTGAGACCGTTTGGCCACAAACGGTCTTGAGACCGTGAGGCCTCACACGGTCTTGAGACCATGTGACCTCAAATGGTCTTGAGACCATGAGGTCTCAAACGGTCTTGAGACCGTGTGACCTCAAACAGTCTTAAGACCGTTTGGTCCACTTGGTCTCAAACCGTTTGGACCTCCAACATGGTTCAATGATTTCAATCGTTTATGATTATCAGTGTTGAAGCCTCCAAAAGGTCAAAGCCATGGTAACCACTTATAGATTGAGTTAATTAGGGTTATTCTTAACCAATTGGTCACTCAATTGACCCTCAAATGTTATCCAATTAGGGTTGAAGTTGGTTCAATTAAGGTCCATCAACGTTCAACCATCAACACTCAACAGTGTGAATCAACACAAGGTTGAACCCTTCAATTGAGCTCCAATTGGGCCCAAACTTGGCCCAAACGGTCTTGAGATCGTTTGGATGAACTCCGCACGGTCGTTAGACCATTTGCCCAAGATTTCATCAAAATCTAATGTGATTTGATAAGGGTTGAACCTTGATTGAGTCTCAATTCAGTATTCTTGATTAATTCAATAACCCATTGCAGTTGGTCCCTTAATTGATCAAATTACCTTAACCCTAGACCTCCAAACGGTCTTGGGTTGTCACCACACGGTCTGGAGACCGTTTGGTTGATCCCCAAACGGTCTTGAGACCGTTTGGGTCAATCAACCCAAAAACACTAAGTTATTCATTGAGATTTCAATACCGATTTCAATTAGGGTTTTACCCTAGTAATCATCCTTCAACTCTTAGCTCATTTGGAATTAGTCCATCAAATTTGGTGAGTTGTTAATCAACATTATTTTGAACATTAATATCATATGGTCAATGCTTGGTCAACGTTCTTACACGGTCTTGAGACCGTTTGCCCAAAAAGGACGATTTCAACAGGTTGGAAATCAGGAGTAAATTCAATTAAAGTTGTTGATTAAAAAGGCCATATCTCACGATTCCTTTGGAGTTATCATCTCAAATTTTGTGGGTGATTAGCCTACATAATTATGAACAGAAATCTTATACGGTCCATGCTCGGTCAACGCGGCTAAATGGTCTTGAAAACCGTTAGCCCTTACACAGTCTTGAGACCGTTTGCTCTTACACGGTCTTGAGACTGTTTGCTCACCAAACGGTTTTGCAAACCGTGTGAGCACTTGGTGGAGACCGTTTAGTAAAGTGAAAAGTAGTGGATTAACTTTGGAAATAACGTCTTCATCTCCTAGCTCAAGAACAGCTAGGATTTCTCACGGATTTTCTTGCAAAGTAGCAAAGGAAGGTAGAGAAGAAGAAGAACTATCATCTAAAAGCATAAACGAGATGTATATAACAAAGCATAGGTTTAGAGTTATAAAACCCACCTAAATATTGCTCCTTGAGCTCCAAGCTTTCAAGCTCCAAGCTTTTAATGGCGTCCTTGAGTTTTCATAGGTCGGCCAAGGTGATCCTTCCAAGGAAAGTCGAGAAGAGATGGCTAGAAAGGTAGAGCTATGTGAGCTTGCCATCAATTTGACCTTGAATTCGAGTTCTAACCATGAACTTAAGCAAAAGGGAGGATTCAAACCTACCTTGCCCTCCTTGGTCGTCCTCCTGAGCTCCACAGCTCCTCTTTAGTCGGTTTGGGTGAATAGAACAGTGAAAGGTACGAAGGGAGGGTTTCCTTGCTAAGTGAAATAGAGAGCTTATATACTTGGGATGAGGTTTCAACATAAGCTCATAAGTTTTCCATATTTTCAACTTAGTCCCTCCATCCTTCTTTGCTCTTCCCTTCTTCTTATTTCTAAGGACAACCCTCTTTTAAGGTTAAGAAATGAAGGCAAAGAAGATCAACCTATTAGTTAAGCATACACACAAAAGGGCTATAGCACACACACCTTGATTATTCAATCAGAAGGGTGTTTTTCATTATATGATTATTCAATTAAAGTGACCTCTTCATCATTTCTTCTCTAAATGATGACAAGAGTCTTAATAAATATATTTGATGGTGTAAATTACAAGTTGCACCCCTCAAATTGGGTAAATTGCACTTTACTCCAATTTAGGGTTTTCAAGCACAGGGATTGCTTCCACAGCTGCACCTTGGTGCCCAAGCTTGGGAAATCCCTCAAACTTCATCATTATCATGATTTCTCAACATCATAGGAACATTTCAACATGTGAAAATTGCAAGTTAACCCTTCTAACTGGGTAATTTTCACATAGGTCCCTGTATTACAAGACAATGCTACAACTTTATATAAAAAGGAGCAAAAACTGAAATATATGTTTCTGAGAAACTTAATTACATTTCCAAAGTTAATCACAAGGATTTAATTACTTATTTAGGCAAAACACCTAGGGTTAACTCATAACCCAGGTCAGGGATGTTACAAATTATCCACCCCTTACAAGGATTTTGTCCCCGAAATCGATAAGACATATTAAGAGAAAAGGGCAGGATACTTCCTTCTCATCTCATCCTCTAGTTCCCAAGTGGCTTCTTCAACACCACGGTGATTCCAGAGGACTTTCACAAGACTTATATCTTTCTTCTTTAACTTTTTAATTCTGTTATCAAGGATTGACACTGGTCCCTCCTCATAGGATATATCATCATTCAATTCTACCTCCATAGGTTGTAGAACTGACTCGGTGTCTGGGTGACATTTCTTCAGCATAGAAATGTGAAACACAGGGTGTAACCTCTGTAACTCTGGTGGCAGATCTAGTCTATATGCTACCTTTCCAACCCGTTCAATGATTGGATAAGGCCCCATATATCTAGGAGCTAACTTCCCTTTCCTTCCGAAACGAAGGACTCCTTTCCAAGGCGAGACTTTGAGATATACTCTGTCTCCAACCTGGAACTCTAAGGGTCTACGACGCTTGTCAGCATAAGATTTCTACCTATCCTGTGCAGTCTTAATCTTTTGTTGTATTACTTTAATATTTTATGTGGTCTGCTGCACAAGATCAGGACCTAACAACTGATGCTCACCATTCTGAAACCAACACAAAGGTGATCTACAACGTCTACCATATAAGGCTTCATATGGTGTCATATCAATACTATTTTGATAGCTATTGTTATAGACAAACTCTATCAAGCTTAGGTGTAGATCCCAACTCCCGGTAAACTGGAGAATACATGCTCTCAAAAGGTCTTCTAAAGTCTGTATGGTCCTTTCTGACTGTCCATCAGTCTGTGGATGAAAGGTCGTACTAAACCTTAGCTTGGTGCCTAAGGCTCTGTGTAACTGTTCCCAAAAATGACTTGTAAACTGAGGACCTCGGTCAGAAACTATTGTGACAGGAACTCCGTGCAAACGCACTATCTCTTGAACATATAGTTCTGATAACCTTTCAGCAGAATAGGTTGTTTTGACAGGTAAGAAATGTGCTGTCTTAGTCAACCTATCAACAACTACCCAAATGGAATCATGTCCTTTGCTTGTCCTGGGTAGGCTAACAACAAAGTCCATGGTCACATGGTCCCACTTCCACTGTGGTATGGGTAAAGGTTGCATTGTTCCTGCAGGTTTCTGGTGTTCAGCTTTAACTTGCTGACACACAGGACACCTCAGAACAAATTCTGCAACATCCTTCTTCATTCCAGGCCACCAGTATAGATCTTTCAAATTCCGATACATCATGGTGCTCCCTGGATGCATAGCATACATGGAAGAATGAGCTTCTTCCAGGACTAACTTCCTCAAGTTATCCACATCCGGCACTATCATCCTTCCATTATAACAGGCTACTTGGTCATCTGAGTCATGGAAACCATCTCGGTTCTCATTTCCATACTCAGATCTAATCTACTGAACTACAGCATCACCTAGTTGTGCCTCCTTAATCTGCTCTCTTAGGGTAGGTTTAATATGCATCTCAGCTAACAACCCGGCTAACAATGACACCTTCAACTGTACATTGTCTTGCCTTAAAGAGATAAGCATATCTCTCCTAGAGCATACTAAAGAGTTTAGTTGTGCTCTATTCATGGTTGATGTTGCTGATTTCCTACTCAAGGCATCTGCAACAACATTGGCCTTACCCGGATGGTAATCAATTGTACAATCGTAGTCCTTGATTAACTCCATCCAACGACGTTGCCTCATGTTAAGCTCGTGCTGAGAGAAGATATACTTAAGGTTCTTGTGGTCTGTGAAAATCTGGAATGTTTCTCCGTAGAGATAATGTCTCCAGATCTTCAAGGCATGAACCACAGCAGCTAACTCCAGATCATGTGTTGGATAATTCTCCTCGTGTTTCTTAAGCTATCGGGAAGCAAAGGAAATCACTTGTTTATCCTGCATCAACACACATCCTAGTCCATTCTTGGAAGCATCACAGAAAACTACATATCCTTTTCCTTGTTCAGGTAGTACAAGCACATGTGCACTTGTCAACCTCTCCTTCAACAACTGGAAAGACTGTTGACACTTATCACTCCAAGAAAAAGGAACATCTTTCCGGGTCAACTTGGTCAAAGGTAAGGCTATAGAACTAAAGTTCTTAATGAACCTTCTATAGTAGCCAGCTAACCCCAAGAAACTTCGAATCTCCGTCGGTGTCTTCAGTTGTTCCCACTGTAGAACAAATTCTACCTTTGTAGGGTCAACACGAATTCCTGAGGCAGATATCACATGTCCAAGAAAAGATACCTCTGGCAGCCAGAACTCACACTTGCTAAACTTAGCATACAGCTTGTGTTCTCTTAGCAGGGTCAAAGCTTGGCGAAGATGCTGCTCATGCTGCTGAGCATCCTTACTATAGATCATAATGTCATCTATGAATATGACAACACACTGATCAAGGAAAGGTCGAAAAACTCTATTCATGAGTTCCATAAATGCAGCTGGTGCATTGGTTAGTCCGAAACGACATAACCGTGAACTCATAGTGACCATACCTTATCCTAAAGGCAGACTTGGATATGTCACTATCCTTAATACGAAGTTGATGATATCCAAACCTCAAGTCTATCTTAGAAAAGACGGTTGCACCACGCAACTGGTCAAAGAGATCATCAATCCTCAGCAGAGGGTACTTATTCTTTATTGTTACTTCATTGAGTTGTCTGTAGTCGATGCACAACCGCATTGACCCATCTTTCTTTTTAACAAACAAGACCGGAGCACCCCAAGGTGAAGTGCTTGGTCGGATAAAGCCCTTCTCAAGTAACTCTTGAAGTTGTTTCTTGAGTTCTTCCATCTCGGCAGGTGCCATCCTATACGGAGTCTGGGCTATGGGTTTTGTATCTGGAATCAGATTGATTTCAAAATCAATCTCCCGAGGTGGTGGTATACCAGGAAGTTCTTCAGGAAACACATCCTCGAATTCCCTGACTATGGGAACTTCAGCAGGATTGGACCTTTCCTTGGTAACATCTACCACATGGGCTAAGAATGCATAACATCCTTGCCTCAACAACTTATCAGCAACCATAGATGACACAAGGCAGGTGGGCAAAATGTTTCTTTCTCCTTGAAAGATCCATGTGTTGCTTTCATCAGCAAACACAGCCAACTTGGATTCACAATCCAAGACAACTCTATACCTCTCTAAGGTATCCATCCCGAGGATTATATCAAATCCTTGCATGTTAAGTGGTATAAGATCCACTTGAATGCGATGGTCGGAAAAGAAAAGGATGCAGGGAGAGCATACCTCCTGCAAAACGGCAGACCCACTCAATGGAGTCTCTAACAACAAACTATCTTCCCTATGACTAACAGTCACATTGCAGTTACGAATCACTCTTCGAGTGATGAAAGAGTGTGTAGCACCCGGATCAATCAGAACATATACTACACAAGATGTAGACATATCAGGATATAAAAGTTCCATCTGACCTGCCACTACCCGTGGATTGACCACTGCATCTGGTGGGTTCATAGCATAGAACCTCGTTGTCGCCTGGTGTTGAGGTGGTGCTGATGATCCAGCTTGAGACGCCTGTCCACGTCCTCGAGCTGCTCCTTGAGATTGCATTCTCTGAGATCCTTGTTGATTCTGTCTCGGAGGCTGTGTCACACTGACATGCCTAGAACGACAATCCTTCATCAAGTGTCCCACCTTACCACAGTTGTAGCATCTCCTCTCCTGTTGTTGTGGTCGGGGTGGTCCAGTAACTGACATCGATGCAGAACTGTGAGTCCCATGAAATGGTTGACTCCGTCCTCTACCTCTGCTTGGTGACCATTGAGTTTGAGAACTCGATCTAGGTGGTGGAGGGTTAGGTGCAGAGAATCTAGGTTTCTTAAAATTCTTAGATGAAGAACCCTGGAACTGTGGATATCTTTTCTGGTTTTGCCTCTTCTCAACCACAGATCTCTCTATTCTTCGGACTGACTCAACGAAGGTAGAGAATCTCTCTCGGTTTTCTAAGGCAGACACAGGGGTTGACATATCAGCATTCAAACCCTTCTCGAATCTCCTGATTCTTTCCTCATCTGTGGCAGCCATGTGCGGACAGAACCGCAACAACTCCATGAACTTAGCTTCATACTCGCTAATGTTCATCATACCCTGCCTTAGTCTCTCAAACTGAGAGATCTTCTCATCTAGGAAGGTCTTTGGAAAATATCTATTGATAAATTCCCGACGAAACTCTTCCCATGAGAACTCTATTCCAGGTCTCTTCTGCTCTTCCATGTTCCACCAGTGACCAGCACTGCCTTTGAGAAGATAGACAACATGTCTAACCTTCTCAGCTTCCGGGATAATAAGAATCCTGAAAGCCTTCTCCAACTCTGTCAACCATAGGTCAGCATCTGTGGGGTCGGCAGTCCCAAAGTACTCGGTAGCTCCGACACGACGAAGTCGCTCGAACGTCTTACCGATACCTTGTCCTTCAGGTTGGACAGGTGCCCTAGGTGTAGGCATGGGCATCCTGTCGGTTATGTGTGTCATGGCAGTCATGAACTGCCCGAACATTGTCTGTACAGCTGGGTTACCCATGTCGGCTGGGTCAAACTGGGGTGGCTCTCTTGGTGACTCTGGTGCAGGCTGTTCTATTCTTGGAACCCTTGCACCGCCTTGAGGTGCACTAGCACTACTCTCTGCCACGTACTCATCATGAGGCTCAGCCATCCTTATGTATCTTCTTCTCCTGAGGAGCAGAAGATTCTATTAGATAAGGAAGGAGTACTAAAGATAGACTCGACATCGTAAGTCCTATGCCTCTGTAGACTCAACTGACCTAGAGCTCTGATACCACTAATTGTGGGCTCTGATCTCCAAACCACGATATAATCACGATTTAAACTTAGCGGAAGTGATTCGATAAACAGCGGAAGACAAAAATCACGGGAAATTAAAACGTTTCGAGACAAGAGCTTGAATCCTTAAAAGCTTCTTTCATAACAAGAGATAAACTGTTTACATCTCATGATAATTACTTCTCGAGTAATTATATACATCAAGATACAAAATCTCAAGAACTCATAACAAAAGACTCCAAGACCTGAGAGTACAGAGGACACATAGGACTGACTCTAACTACACCACATGGCAGGCTAAATCTCCACCTGAGATTTACTGCTGCTCCTGGTGCTGCTGCTGCTGGGACTGGTCACCTGTAGACCTGTTCCTCTGTCCTCGACGTCCACCTAAAAAGTTGAAGTCTACGAGGTGAGACAATTGTAAATAATTGTCCCAGCGAGAGTTATAACTCTCCACCATAAGCTTTATTATAACATCAAATAATATCTTAAGAAGTAAAGCTTTGAAAGTATTCAATAGCAGTTGCAGCTATAAACAAGAGCTCAACATTTATGAGACATGAAGAATATAAGCACTATTACAGTGTATCATCAATCAACTAACTCGTAGTTATCTCTAACAGGTATACTACACGGTTGATTATGTTTTACAAACAATATTATGCCCTGTGGAGATGAGGCATACCACTCATACTCCAACTGATCGCTAAGAAGTCACATCAGTATCATACATAGGTCATTAAGAGAGCCGGATTCTCATGACCTTCACCTTCCTCAGTTAGTAAGAGGATCACTTGTAGGACATCTTGTGTCTCTAATATTATAGCTCACCATGGTAAACTGGTCCTTCGCTATTTTAGAGTTACAGTGGCATTTTGTACTCTCTTCGTCATCAGGAGATTTCATGTTTATCTCCACTGATACGGATATCTATGTTTTCTTCATCATCAGGAGGTTTCATGTTTACCTACTACTGATACGGTATGGGATTGTAGTGAAGGATTGACGGATTACATATCTACATCAAATTCCTACACTAGGATGTAAGGTTCTACACATCCATATACCCCACATACTCAATAGTATGTGATCCAGGAGTTCCCTTAGGAAAACCTGTTTCGCCATCATTTGATCTCTGACAATGATGGGTCTATGATCAGGGCTCTACATTATACTTGATTAGTTAGGTACATTCAGTATTCATTTAGCATCACACATTGTTCTTCAAACAATAACAGTAGCATAACAGCTATAAAAGGAGAATACTAAATGTAACAAGCCTAACTCACATCAAACATCATTTCTCATTATACTCATCACAAGTCATCTCTAAAGCATGACCTTGATGATAGTCATGGCTCTCACAGCCCATTATTATCATAGAATGCCACTGACAAGGCATCAAGATACTTTACTTATTCATAAAGCTATCAATATGCCTTTAATGAATACAGTATCATCATCCATACCTGGATATGATTACCTCCATATCATAACCTGCATGGTTAATTCAACTAATAAAGGTAATTCAAAACAATGATTATACTTTCCGCTCTTGTCATAAGAGCTAAGTTCTTTGATTCTTATCAAATAGAGTTTAATACTCATATAACATGTCATCACCTTTGAATTAGGGTTTACTATTCACATCACATGTCATTACCCTTAAATTAGGGCTTACTATTCACATCACATGTCATTATCCTTGAATTAGGGTTTACTATTCACATCACATGTCATTATCCTTGAATTAGGGTTTACTATTCACATCACATGGTGAATTGAACTCATAACATCATCATGTATGAGGAACATCATCATTGATGCTCTAAGATTAGCTTAAGATTCATCATATATCATAATTAGGGTTTCCATGATCTCACATAGGTGGATCATACCCTAATCATGCACATTCATGTGTATTGAAGGTTCTTTACTTGAGTTTCCACCCTAAAAGGGTACTTTCTCTCTCTTAAGGTACTTTCTCTTTCATAAGATACTTTCTCTCTCCTCATACTAGTATATGGTGATAACACCACTCTAGATCAGGTTGGGTTAAGTCCTCATGGCTAACATAAGCCAAAACATCACTATCATGTGATTAGGGTTTGATTTGAACAAGGTATTACCCAATTGAACCCATCAAGGTATTTTGGTAATTCACCCCATTGGTCACCATCATGGTTCAATTCATTAGTCACTTAATCCCTTAATATCCTAGGTTATCATTAGGGTTTAGATTAGAGCATCATTGAACCATTTACACCTTCAATTGATTAAGTGAAATCAACCTTTGAAAACCTCAAACGGTTTCAACCTTCAACCTCCAAACGGTTTGAGACCGTTTGGATGAGTTGACCGTTTTCTAGGGTTGACTCCAAGACCATGTGATCTTCAAGGTCGTTTGCCCAAACCGTGTGAGGGTGTAGACCATTTAACAAGTTTGACTTCAAGACCGAGAGGGCTTACACGGTTTGAGACCGTTTGGTGTCTCTCGATCTTGAGATCGTTTGAGTCCAAACGGTCTTGAGACCGTTTGGCCCCAAACGGTCTTGAGACCGTGAGGCCTCACACGGTCTTGAGACCGTGTGACCTCAAACGGTCTTGAGACCGTGAGGTCTCAAACAGTCTTGAGACCGTGTGACCTCAAACGGTCTTGAGACCATTTGGTCCACTTGGTCTCAAACCGTTTGGACCTCCAACATGGTTCAATGATTTCAATCGTTTATGATTATCAGTGTTGAAGCCTCCAAAAGGTCAAAGCCATGGTAACCACTTATAGATTGAGTTAATTAGGGTTATGCTTAACCAATTGGTCACTCAATTGACCCTCAAATGTTATCCAATTAGGGTTGAAGTTGGTTCAATTAAGGTCCATCAACGTTCAACCATCAACACTCAACAGTGTGAATCAACACAAGGTTGAACCCTTAAATTGAGCTCCAATTGGGCCCAAACTTGGCCCAAACGGTCTTGCGATCATGTGGATGAACTCCAAACGGTCTTGAGACCGTTTGCCCAAGATTTCATCAAAATCTAATGTGATTTGATAAGGGTTGAACCTTGATTGAGTCTCAATTCAGTATTTTTGATTAATTCAATAACCCATTGCAGTTGGGTCCTGAATTAATCAAATTACCTTAACCCTAGACCTCCAAACGGTCTTGGGTTGTCACCACACGGTCTTGAGACTGTTTGGTTGATCCCCAAATGGTCTTGAGACCGTTTGGGTCAATCAACCCAAAAACACTAAGTTATTCATTGAGATTTCAGTACTGATTTCAATTAGGGTTTTACCCTAGTAATCATCCTTCAACTCTTAGCTCGTTTGGAATAGTCCATCAAATTTGGTGAGTTGTTAATCAACATTATTTTGAACAGTAATCTCATACGGTCAACGCTTGGTCAACGTTCTTACACGGTCTTGAGACTGTTTGCCCAAAAAGGGCGATTTCAACAGGTTGGAAATCAGGAGTAAATTCAATTAAAGTTGTTGATTAAAAAGGCCATATCTCACGATTCCTTTGGAGTTATCATCTCAAATTTTGTGGGTGATTAGCCTACATAATTATGAACAGAAATCTTATACGGTCCATGCTCAGACAATGCGGCTAAACGGTCTTGAAGACCGTTTTCCCTTACACGGTCTTGGGACCGTTTGCTCTTACACGGTCTTGAGACCGTTTGCTCACCAAACAGTTTTGCAAACCGTGTGAGCACTTGGTGGAGACCATTTAGTAAAGTGAAAAGTAGTGGATTAACTTTGGAAATAACGTCTTCATCTCCTAGCTCAAGAACAGCTAGGATTTCTCACGGATTTTCTTGCAAAGTAGCAAAGGAAGGTAGAGAAGAAGAAGAACTATCATCTAAAAGCATAAACGAGATGTATATAACAAAGCATAGGTTTAGAGTTATAAAACCCGCCTAAAGCTTGCTCCTTGAGCTCCAAGATTTCGAGCTCCAAGCTTTTAATGGCGTCCTTGAGTTTCCACAGGTCGGCCAAGGTGATCCTTCCAAGGAAAGTCGAGAAGAGATGGCTAGAAAGGTAGAGCTATGTGAGCTAGCCATCAATTTGACCTTGAATTCGAGTTCTAACCATGAACTTAAGCAAAAGGGAGGATTCAAACCTACCTTGCCCTCCTTGGTCGTCCTCCTGATCTCCACAGCTCCTCTTTAGTCGGTTTGGGTGAATAGAACAGTGAAAGGTACGAAGGGAGGGTTTCCTTGCTAAGTGAAATAGAGAGCTTATATACTTGGGATGAGGTTTCAACATAAGCTCATAAGTTCTCCATATTTTCAACTTAGTCCCTTCATCCTTATTTGATCGTCCCTTCTTCTTATTTCTAAGGACAACCCTCTTTTAAGGTCAAGAAATGAAGGCAAAGAAAATCAACCTATTAGTTAAGCATACACACAAAAGGGCTATAGCACATACACCTTGATTATTCAATCACAAGGGTGTTTTTCATTATATGATTATTCAATTAAAGTGACCTCTTCATAATTTCTTCTCTAAATGATGACAAGAGTCTTAATAAATACTTTTGATGGTGTAAATTACAAGTTGCACCCCTCAAATTGGGTAAATTGCATTTTACTCCAATTTAGGGTTTTCAAGCACAGGGATTGCTTCCACAGCTGCACCTTGGTGCCCAAGCTTGGGAAATCCCTCAAACTTCATCATTCTCATGATGTCTCAACATCAGAGGAACATTTCAACATGTGCAAATTGTAAGTTAACCCTTCTAACTGGGTAATTTGCACATAGGTCCCTGTATTACAAGACAATGCTACAACTTTATATAAAAAGGAACAAAAACTGAAATATATGTTTCTGAGAAACTTAATTACATGCCCAAAGTTAATCACAAGGATTTAATTACATATTTAAGCAAAAAACCTAGGGTTAACTCATAACCCAGGTCAGGGATGTTACAAGGTGTGGACATGATTTTGGATGCCCATTACATTTTGAGCCATGTGAGGTTGGATGACCTAGTACCTTTGGTGACCCAACCCTGGAAAGGGTCATGTATGTTAGAGCGAAGGATAGCTCATTCAATGATGAGGTAAGTGAAGGACCTAGAGAAACCCTATGGGTTTATGCAAGTAGGGCATAACATGCACCCAGAATACGTCAGTAGTGTGGCAGTAGGTTGAAACTCTAGCCAGGAGAGTATGTTGGATGGCTTATGACATAAGCATGAGGAGCTTTGTATAATCTTGAGCAAACATGAGTTGAACATAGGGTTCACCCATGTAGGGGTATGCTTGTGAGCTTGATCCACATGCATGGAGAGAGGACCTCTAGTAGTTAGGCTGGTTGTGGAGTTAGCTCTAGAGAGAGAGAGTAGGACCCAAGTAAGAAGGTTGGAAGCTTAGACTCTGAGATATGAGGAACAGTGGGGATGATGAGACCTAAGTGGATAGTGGTGGTTGCCTCATGCATGTTTCCTGGAGGCTGATGGTATCTTGGTTGCCTTTAGAGGAACCAAACTCTAGAGAGAAGACGAGACTGTTGGTAATCTGTGCCTATGGTATAGGTGTTTACCTTCTAGGGTTAAGAATAAGAGTTCCTTAAGACCATGAAGAGGTTTAGTAATAGGTTATGAGGCATTATACCTAGTTGGTTGTCCTTGAGAAGGACTCCACTCTAAAGTGTTGCTCGAGTGGAAGGATGACAGGAAGTGCATGTCCTACCTTGTACATGTTTGGTTCGTGGTTAAAAGGTTGGGCATGCAGTTGGATGTCCAAAAAGTGAGCCTAGGGTTTCGAGGCCTAAGAGGGGAAGTGGTGTACCTGATGCTCCTGATGAGATTTGAGTTTTTATAGACTCGAGCATGGAACTCCTCATGTAGAGAGGAAAGGGAAACCCTTAAGTTTAAGGTATGTTTGATGAACCCCTCACAGCTAGGTTGGCGACATGGGAAGGTATGTTCTTGGTCTAATGTTGAGGAATGAGAACAAGTATGACCTAGCATGGTTTAGTAGGTGGTCTACTTGTGCCTTAGTAGCTTGCTAGGGTTAAGCATGATGTAAACCCTATACATAAGGATGTTTGTGACCTTTGTTTCTATCAAGAGATAGTTTCCTCCCATCCTGGGAGAGGGACCCTTTTGTAGGGTGTATACCAGTTTGTTGGTTTTGAGGTAACCTAAGGAGGTCTCATAGGATTTTGAGAAGCTAAGTGAAAAGTATATAGTAAGAGAATGAACTTGTAGACCCATAGATAACCATCTCTAAGTGCATGTGGATGTGTTACCATGGAGGTAACTAGTATGGGGCCTGACCAAGGTAGGTAGGTCGCCATGACCCCTATGAAAGGATGAAAGTCAGCCCAAGAATGTAGAGGGATATGATGGAGACTTGGGTAAGGTTCTAAGTTGGATATGTACTATAATAGAATCCTAAGTCTATCCTAGGGTCAAGTAGGGATAAGACTGATGGAAGTAGGAGTTTCCTAATTCTCTAGTTCCACAGGACCATAGGGTCGGGAGGTAACAACTATCATTGTCAGAGGGCCATGGGTTAGGAGATTGATCACCTTCATGAACTCATTGGACCTAAAGAGTAGATGAGTAGGGCACTCTCTGGATGCATGAGGGAAGAGGGATGCCCCAAAAGTGTCGACACCCTACGGACCTAAGGAGATGACCAAGGATTGTGTGGTGACCCAAGTAGGTTCGAGACCACTTTTCCATGGAAATAACTTTGATATCGAGATGATTATGATGTTGAGACATAAGTTGCATGTTTCAACTTAGATGTACTGGCAAGGTGGGATGTACCATCTCTACTCTTGGAACAGGAAGAACTCTATATTTGGACTATAGCCAAATGCTTATTTCCTCTTGTTATGGGGGTGAGAGATAGGATAATATACATGCCATACACCAAGGATAAAGATGATGAGAGTTGGAATGTTGCTATGAGGTATGAGGAAAGAGATAATAACATACCCTTGTGGAGTGAATGATGCAAGGATGGTTTACAAACACTAAGAGAACTAAGGTAGCCATCTTGTGGGGATGTTTTTTTCAAGAGCTATGTGAAATTTCCAAGTGATACAAGGTTGAGTTTGATAACCAAGAGGATGAGCTTAGAGTTTTCTTGATGAGGATAGACTTAGAGTCTGAGATGAGATGAAAAGTGGGATACATGGAAGCGTATGTCTCCATTGTTACCTAGAACCTAAAGATGAAAGGTAGTAATGGATGCTCTTGTTGAGATATAGTTTCCTAGTTTAGTTAGAGACTAGAAGAGGTTGCTAGGTTAGCCCTAAGTTTGAGAAAGAAGATAAGTAATATTTTAGACACTCAGATGTAACGATATCAATTGAACAAGTTAGTAGTTTTTTGGTTAGCCATCCTAGGCCTTGATGTAATAAAAGGATGGTTGTAGAACCTCAGATGCACTTCTCTAGAAAGGAAGGTGATGAAACCCCAACTAGAGTGGTTTAGGGTTTCTAAGGAATCAATCTTGAGGAATCATGACATAAAGGAGATCATGATTTTAAGTTCAACATACATTGTGGTACTACTAAGATAGTAAGATGTAGTAGTACATTGGATGCTTAAGATGAAGTTGCAAGTGGTTTGTCGCCATGCAAGCTAGGAGGTGAAGGGCGAACACCAGTAACCCAGTAAGTGATACAAAGGATAAGAAGTCCCTAAGAGGGAATGGGAGTTCATCACTATGGTTGTTGTGGTAAGTCTCCCCTAGACCAAGGAAGGTCAAGATGCAATATGGGTTATGGTAGATCACCTTACCTAGATGACATGAGAAAGAAAGAATACTATCAAGGGACAGATCCGGTTGAACTACATATGAGAGAGAGAGATGGTTAAACTACACCATGATGTGAGTCCAAAAGTTCTTTATAACCTAAAGATTCACTTCCAAGAGGTCGAAGTTGAAAAACTCGATGCTAGTACAGTTTATCACCCCTAACTAATGGTTAGTATGATCTAGACTAGAGGGTCTGATGAGAACATGTGTGCTCATTCAAGGTGATATCTAGAGATAGTTCTTATCATCTATAAGATGTGATGATAACCACCATAGCCAGTGTCGGGATGTAAAGAAGCTCTGTAAGGGAGGTTGTGTCGGTCACCACTTCATTAAGATGATGTTGGTGAAGGGACCTCACGAAGGTCAAGAAAGAACCACAGTGTGTGTAGATGAAGTCACTTTGATCGTGCCATGGCTGAGAGAGAGCCCAGGGGTGACATGAGTCATGAGCTGATGCAAAGCAAACTGGCATGCAGTTCACTGTGAGAGAGTGTGTGATGTGAAAATCCGACCCCTCTAAGCTACAGTTGAGAATGTTGAGTCCCCGATATATGGGTCCATTTGAGATGGATTGGTGGAGATGGTTGTGTTTAGCCTTACCCCTTAGGATAACATGATGTATAATGTGTTCCATGAGTTCGAGCTAGAGCACTATGTGAGGTACCCAAGCCATGTGCTGAGCCATGAACCTATTCAGCTTTATGAGAGGCTGAAATGTCCTAAGTCGCCTATGAGGGTACGATATACCAAGGTGAGAGAGAACTCAGATGGAAGAATATGAGATGATGAAAGTTCTTGGGAAGCACCATGGAAAGGGTGAGGCCACATGGGAGCCATGATGGACATATGAAAGTCTTATCCTATTTCTTTGTGTGCCTGGTGGAATTTTGAGGGCAAAATTCCTATAAGAGGGGAAGGATGTTACAACCCCAAATTTTTGGGTTCTTTAGGTGAGAAATGTAATTTCTCCTATTAAAGATGTTTGAACAAATAATGATATAATTTGTTTTGAATAAATGTATTTCGTTTAAAATAGCCTTGTTGATTGTTTTGTGGATTTTATTGGCTATTGGGCCCAATAACAAGGAAAAGACAAAAGAAACTCCATTATTAATAAGAAATGGAGAAAAGAAAGATGTATAAACCTCTAGAAGGCAAAAGAATATAATCCAAAAGTGGATTTCATGCCTCTTGGGTTCCTTGGGTTCCTAGGGAGTCCAAAGTTGCAAAAATAATGCAACAAGAAAATAAAAGATCAATTAAATATTTCTTTATTAAGAAAGAAATTGAAAACAATGATAAAATGTGGAAAATAAGTGGAAAGAGGTATAAGTGAGTTATACTTGGTGGATTTTCGTATCCATGAGGTTTCTAATATTAGAAGGAATTCCAATAAGGAAAATAAAGAGAGAGATAAAGAGAATTAATCCTCAAAAAGAGATATTTTAATCAAGAAATAAATAAGATAATGAGAAATAATGGAGATAGATGCATCTAGAAGGATAATGAGTATCCACTAAAAAGGATTTAGAAATATTAGAGTTTCTTGGGGTCCAAGAAGCCCCAATCGAGAAAAAGAAATAGAAAATACAAATAATACAAAATAAGAGGATAATGTGATGCATTGTAACATCCCACGATTTGAGGCCTCAGATAACATGATCTTAAAAGGAATGATTGGACTACCAATATCACCAAGGTGCACCTCCTTTTCAGGGAGCCCATCACTCAAGAACTCCAAAGTTAAGTGTGCTCATCTTGGAGTAGTACTAGGATGGTGACAAGTTGGGAAGTTGATCCTAGCTTGCGCGTCGGTGTGGACAAAGTGCATAGTTAAGGCTAGTGGTGATTTGTTGGGCCAGTCATCATTCCTAAAACTCTACTAGAGACTTGGGCAGTGGGCCCAGGTGTTACAAATGGTATCAGAGCCAATTCCCCTCCAGTAGGTGGGGCCCACATGGGCATGGCATGCTAGTCTTGATCCATGTAGTCCAGGCATGTAGGAAAGGGTTGTCCATGGTTGACGTAGCCACCCTTGCACTGGTATTCTGTGATTGGGATTTGGGTGTCCATGGGCCATTGTAGGTCTGCATTGAAATGGGGAAGAGATTATGAAGCCTTATAGTTGAGCCTTGATGAGGACGTCAAGAGTCTAAGTGGGGGAGATTGTAACATCCTAGGATTTGAGGCCTCGTATAGCATGATCTTAAAAGGAATGATTGGACTACCCATATCACCAAGGTGCACCTCCTTTTCTGGGATCCCATCACTAAAGAACTCCATAGTTAAGCATGCTCAGCTTGGAGTAGTACTAGGATGGGTGACCAGTCGGGATGTTAACCCTGACTTGCACGTGAGTGAGGACAAAGCATGCAGTTAAGGCTAGTGGTGGTATGTGGGGCCAGTCGTCATTCCTAAAACTCTACTAGAGCCTTGGGAAGTGGGAACGGGTGTTACATGCATAATTAATGGAATTGGTGGCATTGTTAAAAGGAGGTATTTTCTATTAAAAGAAAATATAAATTCGTGCCAATGGATTAAAACACAAGCATAAAGAGAATAAGAGAGAGAATTTTTGAATTGCCTAATTATCCAAAGAATATAGTTTTCTTAGAAGTTAATTAGAAGAGAGAAGCTTGCTTCTCAATGAAGGAACTTGGGTTCCGATTGGGAAAAGGACCTTTTAACTTGTGGATGAACACCTTAGGGCGTGGATACCGTCCCCTATATAAGGGTAGAGCCCAGGGTCGAGTTCAAGGGAGTTCCACGCATCCCTCTCTTCTTCTTCTTTGCAAGCAAACCCTAGGGTAGAGGAGTAGTGCATCTAGGGAGAAACGAGGAACCAGTAGACGATCTTGATGGATGTTGGATGCTCCCACGACACCAGGGGAATGACGACCATCTTCATCATGCTCTGGCTCACGCATAGCAGAAGCAACATGGCTGCAAGGCTGGTCGCGTGTTGCAGACCTGGCCAGTGTGAACCACCCACTTTGGCTGCAAGTTAATGGTGCCCCTGAGTGTGCAGGAGCTCGACGGAGGCAATGGCACCACTCCAGGTGGTCGTCGTGGTCCGGGAAGGGGGCGGTAGGGCCAAACTTGATCCTTGCTGTAGCGGCAGCGTTAGGGTATGCAAGGAGGAAGACGATTGGGGTGCATTGGACCGATTTGCCCCTCCGTGGGCTGAAGTGCCGACCACTTAATTGAGGGCAGAAGCATCATTTGGTTATATTTCCTAAATGGGTCGCGTTGCATGGACGGAGTAACATGGCGCTCAACGATTGGTCCAAGTAAGTTTATTTTGCAAAAATTATATCTTTTTATTGGTATCTCAGATTGATACATATAAAATATGAAAGTTGCTCAGAAAAATGAGAGGAATCCATTACAAATAGTTTTTAAAGCTAATTCCTCTTGAAATTCGAAAAATGAGATATGATGGTTCTATGCTATTTCGAGTATAAAAGTTCCTAATTGTAGACAACTACCCTTAACATAGTAATTAGGGGTTTCTAATGAATAAAGGGGGAATTAATGATAAATAGAGTTCATATGTGAGTTAGACCATAATGAACTATCAATTGTTAATATGAAAGGAACCAAGGGTGATAATTAGGCCTAATGATCTTGTCATGAATTAAAAGGATAAAAAATGGTAGTTTTAATGTAAAAGAGGCATAATGGACTTAATTGATGTTTAATTGTGCCTTGAATCCGAAATTAGGGTTATATGTTGTTAAAAGGTAACCTTAATATCTTTCAACAAGAATAGATGAGATAATTAGGGTTTGTGAGTAATTGCATAAAATTAGGGTTTAAAATAATATAAATGAAGTGAAACCCTATTTGCAATGCAAACCCTAAAAGTGGACTAGAAACCCTAGGAAGCGAGCTAGGTTTAATAGATCTTGATGGCATGATCAATAATAGGAAATTGTATGCATATTTTAGGATCTCTTTGTGTGCTTGCTTGCCTATTGAATTTCTTGCATTGATTGGATTAATTCTATCTGAAATTATCCTGACATGTATGTGGTTAATTATGGTTAATCACATTAGCTTTCCCAAAGGTTTTCCAAATGGTTAATCGCATTGAATGCAACCTATCACTTTGAATGTTCAAACTTGCAAATTATAAAGTCACTATAATTATTACAATTGTAAAATAAGTGTGTATTCTCGCACCTACATGCCACCCTGATGGATGATGCAAAAAGGTCAAGCCCAAGAGGGAAGACCAATGGGCACCATGAGTGGTGACCCTAGACACCAAGCTCGGGATTGAGAAGGTGGTCTTTATTGAATGACTAATGGGCACCATTAGAGGTGACCCCAGGCACCAAGCTCGAGAATGAGAAGGTGGCCTTAATTCATTGGAAAAAGAGAAACCCTAAGGAGGGTATGCCAGGGTTAGGGCAAAAGCGGTGGAGAATGTCACATTGAAAGCGTAAATTGGTTTGTTAATTAACTTGATTGTGATATTTAGATTATTAGCCATATTTGTGAAATTTTGGTTGTCCCCACATACCTGCATATTTTGATATGATGACCGATGTTTTGTTTGTCTTTGTTTTAGGTGAAAGATTGAAAAGGACAAACAGTAAAGTGGCATATGTGGAATTAAATAAGAATTAAATTACAAAGGAGGATTAGTTAGAATAAACTCCAGATGTGGATAGAAGTAGATATCCAAGTTTTTGAAAAAGGTATGCAAATTTTATTTTTATTACAGCCTTTCAGTTTAGTTTGGTAGAATTTGATAATTATTATTGATTATTTGTCGAACCTTTGATCATGTTAATTGGGATAACGACTCTGACCTTCGGGTCTCCCTTAATTGGGGGTTACCAGGAGCCGGGGTTGTTACAAAATTCATATGCATCTTTGTCCATACAAGATACATAAATGATGTTTCTATTTATGACAGGTACATAATAGAAATTTCACTAACTCTATCACAAGCCCTGTGGGTAGAGAAAAAATATAGGTTCCAAATGTAGTGGCAGCAACTGTTGCCCCATTTGTAACTCACAGTTCAACCTCGCCCTTTCCCAAAGGCCTACTTCTTTTTAGATCCTACATATTCTATCATATGTGAGATCCAAATACGGTATCTAGTACCCAAGTTGAAGAAGTAGGTAAGTTTATCTCAATAACATATATACCTGAAGTTGAGATGAACTTCCCCATCTTCTTCTTCATGAATGCCTTCAAGTACAAATGATAGATTCCTCTTGTACTTTTCTTTCTCCTTATCTTGAGTGTTGAAGAACTAGATTTGAGCTTAGCCTCAAAAATATTAATGGCCTTGCTTTCAACCTTGGACTTGACTCCATTGATCACTATCACGAATTTGTCCTTCTTCTTTCTTTCTTTGACATTTATCAACATGCCAAGCAAATCTGGCAGTAGTCTAGCCATTTTATTCGAGTGGTAACACTCAATAAAGTGGCTATATGATTCAAGCAATGATTTCAAAATCATATCGTGGACAATTGTTGGCTCAAAGAGAATCCCAATTCTTCTATATGTTCCACATGTCCAATAATATTGAGCACATGGGTCTCTACTGAGTCTCCTTCTACATCTTACACTCAAAGAGTGCCTTTACAACATTGTGCCTTTATTTCTTTGCGAGATTATGGTTCACATTCCTAATATGTGATACCATCCCATGAATCCCCATGTCCTCGCATTGCTCATGAAACTCAAAGTTCATTTAGCTTAGTATAAGGTACTTTATGTCTAGGGCATTATTGGCATGCTTCCAATAAGTATCCACTTTAATCCTAGGTGGATCAGGAGAAGGTAATTCTAGTATGAGTTTATATAGGGAACTTATGCTCATCATTGAGAACCCTTCTCAAAGTCCAAAACCAATTGTAGAAATTTTTCCCAACAAGTTTGTCCTTCCTAAGGACCAATAGCAACAATATTTTGATCATTATTTGATTCTATAAGAAATTTTTGCATTTTGTAAAAAACCATTTTGATTTGATTTGATTTGAAAAAAAATTGATGATTTTTATATATGCCTTTAATTAATTATTGCTCCCACTATTTTACTAAAATTGATATCCTTCCATATCAATTCATAAGATTATAGTGTACAACCTTCTAGTGAGCCAAGATCCAAAACAATTAAACTATTACATGGCCAACGCCATTGTCCATAGTCAATTATTAAGGTAGGGAACTTTTGCCAATTGCATCATATACAATTATTTGTTAGATGATATGTGAAACTTCTTGCCATAGTCATTTGTATGCCTCGGGTTCTTAATTCCATTAAGGACACCAGTTAAGCCTAACCCAAAAGCCAACATGATGGATATCCACCCTGCTAGAACAGAACCTACATGTCTACCATCACACTTCCATGAGATGGATGGTGCACCAAGCTTGGGCATAACCTACACTTGGTCAATCAAGATTTTCATGTGTGTTACTTATGGAAATAATCTAATACTTAATATACATTTGAGAGATTTTGTATTTATAAATATATATACATTATCCAATCACCACACATATATACTATGTATCATATACATGCTATATCCCACAAAAAATATGCAATAAAACAAAAGGTGATGGTTATGGACATACTAATGTATTCCTTGGAGCCACAAGGAATTACCACAACCTAGGGTCTACATCTCATGTAAAAACCTATTGTTGATGAAGATTCATGCTTGTCAATCAGGGTTGATCGGTTCAACTCTTGAACCTGTTAGCTTGCCTCCTAGCCGATCAGTTGGTTGTCACATTGATTGTATGGACTCCAATCCACCAATTTCTGGGTTCACCAGTTGATCTATAGGTCCTCTAGTCGATCAATCCTCGTTGGTCCTCTAGCTTGTTGGCTCGTCTTATTCAAGTAACAAGAATATAAACTATCCTACTGTCACATGATTATTGAGAAACCTCTAGTTACATTCAAGAGGAGAAAAGGTAGGAGAGAATAATATTTTTACAATTGGAAGATAAGATACAGGCTCGATATGCAAACCAAGATAGAACTAGAAATAAACACACAACCACCATGCATAGAAAATTAGGGATATTATCCATAACCATACTACACATCCACCATCAAAACTCGCTTTTAGGGTGACACATGTAAATTGCATTTATATATCATATATACATATATTAGTTAGGATTATATGTGGTTTTTCATCAGACATTAATATTATCATCATATGTAATAAATAAAATCTGATCACATCGATAAATCAAATGTATAGTAAGTTGACATGGCATTGATACCATTGTAGGGAAATATGGTATCATGTAGGCAACCGAAATAAAAATATTACCACCATATTCCCCAATTAAACCAGTGAACCACACCAATAACTATATAATGGAAAGGATGGTTTTGAGAATAAACCTAGTCTAGGAGAAATTCCAATGACAGTCTCGTCGTTGTCATAGTCATGCAACTATCTTCTAGTTGCACTTGGATGGTGTATGTGGTGGCTCCTGGTCTTTAGCACAGAAAGCAAGCTAACATTGTCCTCCTAGCAAGAAAAGTATCCATACCTCTAGACAAGTCCACATAGACAACCTAGAACTCATGTTGTCCTACTAGAACGGAAGGAGTTGTCCCTCTTGTTGGTGTACTAGTCGCCAAGTTGATCTCTAACAATTGTTCTCCCTTGCTATCCCTCCCTTTATCAGGTAGGAATTGATCAGGCTCTGTATTAGTTACCACAACTAGAGAGGACAACAGTTGTCATAGGAATTGAGTTGTGTCTCTCGGAAGCCCCCAATACCCCTTTATCTATAGGAGGGTCAGGGTCAGTGTTGCCAATTTGTGCAGGAGTGGAAGGGACCATAATTTCATCAATTTGTGCAACCTACGAATAGAAAAATGGTTGGTTCACTGGGCACTAATTGGTTGTCATGCAAGTTGATTGGTTCACCCAGTGAACCAATCATTTTGTCACGTTTCCCAATCACATGTGAATTGATGATTCTAATCCAATTAATGCATGACATGACAACAACACTAATTCTTGATGCAATCAAATTGCACCTTGAACTGAGTGTCTAATCATATGAGATGGTCGACTGGGGACCACGAATCGGTCAGTTTTCTCTTCAACTCATCCAGAACTTAGCCAGTTCAGTACTCAATCAACTTGGCACTCCAACCGGTCATTTCATCACATGATCTGAACGGTTGGAAGTCCAGTCAATCAATTGATATGATCTGATCGGTTGGGAGTCCAGTCAATCAATTTATGTTCAATCAGATACCTAAACACTTTAGTAATCAATTTTTTTACCATTCATGATCAAAACTCCTCTTTTAGGTGTATCCTATGTGTGTGGCCCTATAGGTCCCATATTGCATTGGTGGTAGATGTCCATAACTACTAATGTCATCACAATCAAAGAGTGGTGCCTAGTAACACATCATTGCTACACAAGTAAATAGAAAGTTGGAGAACAACTTCAACCTACAATTTGTGATTGGTGTTGTAGTGTTTGTATAGTTCCTTCATCACTGATATCTAGATTGAACTTGAGGCCATGGAGTAGTCATCCTCTTCAACATTCAATATTTATTTCTTGCTATAGCAGATTGTCTGAGATAGATGTAAGATCAATATCATATATTGACTCACATGCACATGCCATCCTTTTTCAGTCTCACTAATCAGGTGGCCAGGATATCATACTCCCATTGGAGGGACAAATCCCATATACATCACTTACAATCATCCCCATCTATCACAGTGCACCCAATCGTCACAATTATGATAATCCTTATTTAGTACCATGATGGATGATGTTAAAGCACACCAAACGACATGTGATGAGTGTAGTGACTTCAGGTCTAAGAACCACAATCACCAATAACACTATGAAATCTAAGTATGACTACCATTATAATGGTTTCCTTGTGTTATTATCATGGTGGGTTTGTCTGATACACTGCTCCCTTAACAAGTATCTATGTGCTTGGTTTGATATCACATATCATGACTAATGAGATTTTGTCATAAACTAACACACACTCTAGTCCTATGCTCTATTTTTGTCTATCATCCTTCCAAAATAACATCTGACTAGGGACATAACAAGAATGTATATACTCTTAACATCTATATGATCTCATTGCTCAAGTCACATACTTGAAGACATACATCATTGAGTAATATCATTCTCTAGACATTTATTATGTTACTTAATTATCTCATACCTGGTTAAAATAGTATAAATTGGAAGCATGCCTTTATTATTAATCAAATCCTTTACAAATTATTCCATTAAAATCATCATATGATTGTCTCTCTGGGAATACATACCAATAGATGTACCAATAGGTGTCTAGAAAGTTGTGTAATATGCCAAAAGAGCATCATCAAGCTTGGTATCCCAACTCTTTATAGATTTCTCATCAGTTTTCTCTAGGATTTTCTTAATCTAGAAATTAGAAACATCAACCTAACAAGATGTTTGCTAGTTATATGGGGTGGATACTTTATGATTTACCTCCATATTTTTTTGAATAATGCCTTGAATTGCTTTTTGGTGAAATGAGAACTACCATATCTTATCATAATACTTGGTACTCCAACTTGAGTAATTATGATATTGATGAACATTTGCATCATAGTTTTAGAACTGCAAGTATCGAAGGATAATGCTTATATATAGGTACCCATAAGTGGATGGGAATGTTCCCATCTAAATAATTCCCAAGGCCTCAAAGAATTCAACTTCTATCCAATCGTCAAGGGGCTTTTCATTTTGTTTTGCTGATGTTTCTGATATGTTGGCATGCATCACATGCTTTGAAAAAGGCTTGTGAATCCTTGGCAATTGACAACCAATGAAAGACAAAATGTAGTACCTCCATATCTTTCTTATATAATCATAGATGTTCATTGAACAAATATGCATGGTATTTCTCCAATATAGATGTTACTTCATCTTCAGGAATTTTTCATAGATATAGGTTTCCTTCTCATCTTCTAAAAAATTGTGGATCATGGTATGAATTTCTTCTATTGATTATATGTGATGTCTGGCGGGAGCTACTGGCATAACAAGTAACTACCGACTTTGGCAAACCATGGTGTGATCGGGTTGACTATTCACACTTCCAATAGAGAACCATCTGTTGGTATGTATGCCCATAGAGCAAGTCATATGATGATTGTAATGGGATACTTTGTAAATGATTTGAATAATAATAAAGGCAATTTCCAATCTTTATGTTTAAACTGTTTCTGAGATGATGGTGTAACATGATATATGTCTAAAGATTGTTTTACTCAATGACGTATGCCTTTAGGTTAAGGACCTAAACGATGCGATCATACGGATGTTAAGAGTATACATTCTTGTATAGTCCCTAGTCGGTTGTTATTGTGGAAATAACCATAGACATCAATAACACTAAAGACTAGATTGTGTGTTGGTTGATGACAAAATCTCATTAGTCATGATATGGTGATATCAAACCAAGCATATAGGTACTTGTTAGAGAACAAGGTACCGGACAGACCCACCGTGAGAGTGACACATGGAACCATGACATGGTAGTCACAGTCAGCTCTCACAGTGATGGTGGTGAGTGTGATTCTTAGACCTGAAATCACTACACTCAACACATGTCGTTGGGTACACTTTGACATCATCAAACGCAGTCCTGAAACATGGGTTGTTATAAAGGTGATGATTGGGTGGCTTTGACACATGGGGCTTTTGAGGGGTGAGTGATAGATATGGGATTTGTCCCTCCTAAGGGAGTTTGATATCCTTGGCCACTTGATGAGTAGGATTGAGAAAGGCATGCGCATGCACGTGTGAATCAATATGTGATATTGATGTCATACACATCTCACTCGGTCTACTCTGAGATCAAGGAAATGAATGAACATTGACAGGATGACTGTTCCATGCCTCGAGTTCATTCTGGATATCAGTGACAAAGGAATTATACATTCACTGTAACACCATTCACGGATTGTAGGATGAAAGTTGTTCTCCAACTTTCTACTTTCACTTGGGTAGCAATGATGTGTGACTAGGCACCGCTCTTTGCTTGTGAAATCATAAGTGTTATGGACTTTCACTGCCAATGTGAAATGGACCTGCAGGGTCACACACATAGGATTTAACCTGGAAGAGGAGTTTTGTCCACAAGCAATGTTTAGATTGATTACTAAAGGAGTTTAGTAGTTCAATTAAACACTCAATTAATCGATAGCTCAATATCATAATGTTCAAGGTGTTGGACGCATTGATTGGAGTATCGGATTGATTGAAATCGCATTTGACTGATTCTGCACAATCTGCATTCCCAACCGATCGGTTCATGTGATGAATCAGTCGGCTGAGCTTGCTGAACCGGTCGACACAATTGTTGAACCGATCGGCTCATGCACAGAGTGAAATGACCGGTTCAAGTGTTGAACCGATCGGTTCAACTGGTGCAATCGAGCAACTTGGGAAAGTAGGATTGGTGAGAATTTTCCTTTCGTTTCAAATTGCCCAATTCGATTGGGAATAATATTGGTATTTGATACCAATTGGGAAAGAAACAAGGAAAGTCAATCGGGAACCAACCTGGAACACCAACCGACCGGTTCATGAGTGAACCGATCGGTTCAAGGGTCCCAAATGATCGGTTCAGTGGTGAACCGATCGGTTCAGGTCCCCAACCGACCGGTTCACTTGTGAACCGATCGGTTCAGGTTGCGAGATGGTCGCTTTTTGTGGAAAATCCCGAACCCTTCTACTCCTGCTTTAGTCCCGTATTGTCGGGCACAGAGAACCCTGTCCCATGACCCGCCTATATATATAGGGGTATTGGGGGCTTCTCAGAGTACAACTCAGTGCAAGTTGATTACTCTGCAAAGTTGTCGTTCTCTCTGGTTTTGGTAACCGAGAGAGAGCCCGAGCAAGTGCTTCCCGCAAAGGGAGGTGCAGCAAGGGAAGGAAAACTGCAGTTGCAATTGACAGCAGGAGAGTGTGTTGGCGACTAGTACGTCAACAGGAGGGTGCGACTCCTTCCACTTCCTTGTGGGACAAGGAGAGTGGAGTTCCGGGTGGTCCGTGTGGACTACTTCAGAGGCGGGAGGTCACTGCCGCTCAGGAGGACAACTGTCATCCGACAGTCCGGTAGGAGGAGGAGTCTTTAGTCCCAGTGCGACCAGGAGCTGCACAGACACCGTCCAATACTGGAGGTGAAGACCGCGCAAGGCGCGTGGTATTGTCGCCGAGCAAGCCTCGGGACAAGGTATGATTCACAAACCATCTTTCCTATTATATAGATGTTGACGTGATTCCTTTTGTTTCGGGTTTTGGGAGAAATTTTTGTTTCTACTGCTTCTCTGCCTCCTCTAAAACCCAACACCATCTCCATAGGAGTCATTGATGGGAATAAAGATGTCATTCTCTAAGTGAATTCTAGAGAGGCAATCTATCACGACATTTTTATGCCTTTCTTTTCCATGATTTTTTGATTAAATTCTTAAAGAAAGAGTGCTTATCTTAACACTCAAGGCTTCTTATCTTTCTTAGTCATGAGGTATTTGATTGCCCCCATGGTCAATGTAAATTGTGACCTTTGCTCCTATCAAATAGGAGTGAAATTTGACAAGCATAGATGATTGACCACATTTTCATCTCGTTAGAGGTGTATTTTATCTAGGACTTGTATAAGGTTTTTCTTGCATTATAGATCACATATGACTCTTGTCCTTTTTCTATCCAACATTGGTCCAATGGAGAAATAATGTGTTTCATGCATGATTTTGAAAGGGAGGTCCCAATGGGGGGCATATATTGTAGGTTTTGATGTTAAAGCATTAAAAATTATGAAACTCTTTAGATATTCCTTGTTGAACACAAAAGAAGTGTCTTTAATAAGTAATTTTGACAATGACTTAGATATTTTAGTGAAATTTTTGGTGAACCTACGTTAATGCCCAATGTGGCTAATGAAACTTTGTACTTATGTCATTGAATAGTGTGATTGAGGCTTGGAAATAGCCTCTAGATTACTTTTGCGAACTACTATACCATCTTCATAAACTTTATTCCCTAGTACTATTCCTTCCTTTACCATGAAGTGGCTCTTCTCCCAGATCAGGACTATCTCTTTCTCTTTAGATATGTTTAGAACCAAAGATAAATTCTTCAGGCAATCATTAAAATACGATCCATAGACTAAGAAGTAACCCATCAATACTTCCATGATTTCTTTAATGCAATCTACAAAAAAAATTGAGATAGACTTTAGAATGTGGAGGGGGTGTTGCACAACCCAAACGACATTCTTTGAAAGGCATAGGTGTCATACAATCATGTAAATGCCATCTTTTCCTGATCATCAAGATGTATAGGCACTTAATAAAATCCATAGTAAGAATCAACATAACAAAAGTGATTATAGTATGCCAGGTGTTCTAGGACTGGTCAATAAACAAAATAGGGAAATGATCTTTCTTTATCTCAGAGTTTATCTTATGGTAATTGAGACACATCTACCATCATTTACAATTTATATTGCCATATCTTGACTATTTCTTACATTCACGAGAATAATTCCTCATTTCTTAGGGACCAAATGAATTGGGATAACCCGTGTCATAGATGTTTCTAGTGTCCTAGACCTTAATAACATCCTTGTGAACTACTTCTCACTTTTTTTTCCTTTAGTTTTATCTATTCATTAATCCTTGGTTTAAGATCTTCATATAGTTTGATGGGGATGCATATATACTGTTGGGATGAGTCCTTTGATATCTTCAATGCAATATCCTAGACCCTTTCTTCTTAATCTGACTTGGGCTAGTAATTGATCACGTTGATTGCCTAAAAATTCACAATTTACTATAATTGGATTTTTACCTTCTTCTTTACAATTCATACTTGAGCCCTCTAAGAAGATTCTTTAGCTCAAGAAGTGGCTTTCTCATCGGTTCGTCTTTAGACAATCTCTACAAAGATATGTATTTTGTTATTTTGATACATTTTAACTAATACATTCATCTTTTACTACATCAAGGTAGGTGAGGATCTCATGTACTTCTATATCAATAATGCCTAATGATGGGTTTGTAAGGGCTCTCATGAGCGAGTCCACTACTATAATATGCTCCTAAATTTCTACACAAAGTTGATTATGGAAATAGACAAAGTATCTAGATCTATCTGTGATGAACCTTTCTAGATCAATGCCATTGAACTCCATGTATTCAATACCCATTATGATAGTGATAACTCCTTCTACAACATTGATTAAGGCACAAGTTGCTAAAAGGAAGGGTTTTCAAATCTTACTGGGCATAGATGATCTTCAATAGTATTGATAATGATTATGTCATGGGGGAATGAAGAATCTTCTGATTCTCATGGAAACATATTCAAAAACACACAAGTTTGCTATGAGAATTATCTTCCAACTGAATCCACATATCAGACTCAATCATATCAGTCAAACACATCATGTTTTACTAAGAATCTGACATGAGGCTAATTTGCCACCTAGATCAGCCAGACCATGTCTCCTTATGGAATCTTGAATGTGGAGTGGTAATGTGAAGGATCAAAGATCTCTTCACATGGTTGAAAAGTGGCTTTGATGAAATTTGTAACCATTCTGACTAAAAGAACTACTTTATCTTCCACAATTTCATTTCTATGTAAAGAGGTACTTATGAAACAATGTATAAGTTGGAATCTAATTAATGTCATCACAGAGTGGAACATGAAGATATTTTTTTTTGCTGGTATATGAAAACATGTTGTATCTTTTCTCAAGTTTTCCCATTATTAGATAATGAGGGAATAATTCTTTGGGCATATGTAGATTATAGGTATTGGATTCCAAGATGTTGTCTATGTTAGTTCCTTATTCAATCGTCCTTGCCTTAGGGGTTTCATCTTCAAGGTTGTCTATGGATTTCTCCTAATCAGGTGGAGGAGCATGTAGAATGGTCCCATACCTTAGGGCGTCCATTTTTGCAGATGCAAGGTTCCTAGGGTTCTGCTGGGTGCATGAAGACAATTGCCATGTTTGATTCTTTATAGAGGTTGCTAGTGAAGCCAGTTTATGATCAATCATCCTAATATTTTGTTGCATAATAATGGTGTGTGTATTTAGTGTCCTTGTCTAGGTCTCATAGTATCATTACACTATTGTTTCTTAATATGTATTGCCTAATTTTCATTGTAAGTGAATTGAATTTGTTGAAAGAATTCTATTATCAGAGGAGAAAACTTCCTCATTGGTTCCCATTGAATTGGGTTGTTAATTTTGCATCTTGTTCTACTGAAATTGTTGGAATATCAGAAACTTGATGGATTCTAGCTTCTTCCCATAGAAGGACTTTGCTAGCATGTGCCTATATTTTGTGGTTTCTGATTCAAGATGTGGAAGTGTTTAGCTATGGTAGTATTTGCATATGAGAAACTTGGATGAACATGTCTCTTGTAATTGACATAAGAGACGTTTTTCCCAACAAGAGCTTCATGTCCTTACTCTATATAGATGCAATCATGAGCAAGCTATCCTTGTTCTCCATAAGCATTACATTGCATTACCTTTTTTGTTGTTTGGGTTGTGTGCAAGAGCTTGAGTGGTTGAACACCTATGGTGATTTTATCAAGCTTTGTGTCTAGCAAATCAAATAACCTTGGTTTCTTTTAAAGAATCTAGAGATCCATCATTATTGGTGGAAGGGCATTCAAAATTCCATGTAGATTGATGTCACACCATGTTATCCATAATATGTGTGCATTATGTCACATATGTTTTCAAAAAGTCTCTTCATGTAGTGACATATATGGACTTATTTTCTCATAAGTGGTATTATTGAATAATGTTGTGATTAAGAAGGCTTGATGAAACCCATGATGTGGACACTCTCTTAAAAACCTTGAGATCTTTCCCATGCTTTGTATATATTTTCAAATGGTTTCTATGCAGAGGATGGATCTTGAGTTGATTGTCCCTTGCGTAGGAAAAATTTGACTAACAAAGTCTTCATCAAGTTTGATCCATTTTTGAATGCTAAGTGGCTTTAGGATAAGGTGCTACCTCAAAGCTTTGTCCCTTAAAGAGAAAGAGAAAACCTTGGCATACATGTCTTCTTGTGGAACTCGTTGGATCTTTTGAGTATCACAACTCCCCTTAAAGGCGTTACTGTGATGATAAACATTCTCATCATGTAATTTTCTATTAAACATTCCAAGCTAAATAAGAGAAATAATACCTCCCTTGATGTCGACAACAACAACATTTGGGACCGCATTCACTACGAGATGTCTAATTTCATTAGACTTGGACCAATTTTAGGAATAAAGAGATCATCCTGGTTCCATTGCCTTCTTCTTAACAAGTATCTAAAAGTTTAATCACAAAAGGTGTAAGAATCTGATGTGCAGTAGTCATTCTAGATAGGAGTGCTATAATGGAAATTTACAAATTTTATTCAAAGAGAGCACAAAAACACATGACTAGGAGTAAGTAGACCTTAGGTTCTTAGAAAGTTTCCATTTAGACTTATCTGTGACAACAATACCAAAAGTTGACTCGCTCAAAATATAAGAAAAACGTGAAAGCACAATTTCCTAGTTAAATTGGATTGGACTTTAAATGTGTACCTAACTCCAAGAGACATTTGCAATAATATACATATTTTATTGTAGTAAATTGGGTCATACATAGGGATAAGGGTGACAACTACATCAGAAACTAGAAATCTTATCTTAACTTATCTAAAACCATAATTTGATTTGAGTGTCCCATTAAGGAATGAATAATCAACTAAATAAATATTTATAAGTTATGAAACCTAAACATATGTAATTAAGATTATGATAAATGGAAACTTTCATTGGGGTTCACCAACCAAGCTTACTATCAACCAAGCAATAATCTCCTCTATGTTTATATTCTAAAACATCAATTTGCAAACAATATTCAATGATATGTAACACTTTCTATTCTCGAGATCAGGGAAGATTCATATAAAAGGGTTCCTCTTTCTCAACATGGCAAACAAATGATTAGGACCAATCAAATTATTGTTGCTTTAGTAATCCCTCACTCTCGTGGCTTTTCACTATTTCAAACCCTTGATTTCTAAATTCACTCTTGTGAATCTTTTCACATAAATCCTTACAACAAGGTAGCTAATCAGACTATCAATGCATTCACATAGGACTAGGGAAAAAAATCTTGAAAGAATATATACTAAATAGAAGAGGAATAATTACATGGTTGGGATGGCCTATTGGCTACTCCTAGACTGATTTAAGAGGTTTAGCCTCTCATGGACCAAGTAGACAATACCAATTTACAACTTGACATGGAGATTTTCTTTAAAAGATAAACCATAAAATAGCAAGATTGAGGACATAGGATGATTAAAAGGGTAGATCATCAGATCTATCTACATTCATCTTTAGAATCAACTCCTATGACTGGTCGAGCTCCAAGGATGATAATTATGATTGAGAAAGGAGTGGAAAATTGATCACTTATGTTTGTGGTTGAAGGTTGCTTTTCTTAACAACTCCTTTCTTGAGGTGGCAACAAATCAAACTCATGAATGAGAGATTGAATGGAAAAGGAAACAAGTCAATCAATTTCAAGATCAAAGGCCTCACTCTGGCTTTTGACTTGGGATTAGTGCCTTGCTTACTGGTCAAAGTCAAAATGCCTCAAAAGTGAAGCCAAAGGGTCCTATTTATAGGCATGACTCAAAGTCATATTGAATGTTGATTGGTTAACATGGTGGCTAAGCTTTGGTCTTTGACCATCAATTTGGTTACTCAATCATCTTTAGTCGATGCAATGGGCTCGATATGAAGATGTAATACTTGTGTTTCTCTAACTTTTATTGTCTACCAAGTTCTGAATTGATTAATGCTTGTTGAGGTTATTGAACATCTGGATTGATTGTTGACTCTCAATCATATGACTCGGTCAGTATTGATCTGGTCAACCTTGTTTGGTTGATTGATTACTTTGATGAGGTAGCTTGATTGGAATGGATTGACCATTGATTTAATTGAGAACTATTGAGCTTTTCATTTGTGCAAATATATTTTAATGAGCTTCCTTCATGCAGCTTATATATACCTTATTGGTACCTTAAACTGAGTCTTATTTTCTTAAACTAGGTGACTTATATATGATTTGTCAGCATTCCCTTATATTACTAAAGTTAACTTTATGTAATATTAAAATGACCTGGAATTTGATGATTATTCTTAAACATTGATATTAATGATGGATCTAGGTTTTGTAAGGCATGATTCTAAATTTAGCAAAAAGGACGCATAAGCAAGGGTTATTCATGAAGTCATTAATCTAATAATGAGATTATAGAGAAAATAAGAAGTATAATATACTTAAACCTACTCTTATTTAGGGAATATACCTCCTAAAAGAGAACATATGCTTCTGATTCGCTTCTTATTTCATCATGTCATCTTAACCATGTTACGTTGGTTTGGGACTAATAACAGAAATGTTGTTATATGATTTTGGCACTCTAAATGTTAATAATTGTTTCCACAGACCATATTGTAAATTAGAAGGCATAGGGAAAAAGATTTAGACTTGTTATTTTCTTTAGTTATTAATGATTCTGAAGAGGTATACAATGTAGTATTATCCTTTCAAAACCGCTCATACTTATAATAGAAATGGGTAAACTTATAAAATTTTATTCCTTGGTTTAAGTGATAACTGGGAATTTTAAATATGAGAAATTTTTTTTGTCATGTGTGATCCTTACATGAATTATTAATATTATATATGAGTAATATTATTCTTTGTTTAAGGCTAATTATTGAGTATGTATCACAAAAAGGGCATATGGTCTAGATGATAATATTTGGTTTGAGAATTTCAAACTGAGCTTGGTTATGATTGAATGAACATGGACTATTGATAATGATATTTACTGAATTGAGAAATACATTATATTTCATCTCTACCATATGTGGATCTTTCTATTAAATGTTCATGTTGTTTAATTCTTAACATTTCTTTATTACTTAAATTTCTCCTACATAATAATGATAATACAAAAATATCTAATTGAATAAGACTAAATGAGTTAATTTTATTTTATGTTAAATGCCTAAAATGATGAGTAATTGGATGTAGTAATAAGACCTAATCATATAGTGTTTGCCACGTGCACCATAGAAATTCCCCAAGTTCTAAATTCAAGAAAGCCAAATGAGTATCCTTGTATATATCTTGACATTCTGAGAAGGTACTCAAAGGAATATCTTGTTTAATATATGTGGGTTACCAAAAATCCTATGAAGTACGGGGCCCTCGACTTCCTAAGATCACTTGTTTATATCAGTGGGATCAAAGTAATATTTTTAGTTGGTATATGGAAATTATGCCAGTGTGATTGATAAGATGTGGTATGTTGTTGTATGTTTGTACATCCAATGTGATATGATGGGCATCCTAAACTGTGTATCAACAATGGACCTAAGGTTTATGTATGTCAAACTCCAATTAGCCCCTACTTTTTATACATGCACCAACAAGGGTATGTCATGATGTTGGTGAGATTGAATACTATTTGAAGCATTTAGATAGGATTATGGGACTTCATAGTCGTAAGCTTTTATTTTGTTTGCTACACTCCAAATAAACTTTGACAAGCATAAAAATATAATATATCCTATTACGATATAAAGAGTGTTTCCGATCATAATTTCTTATAGTACATCAAAAACTGGCCTTCCAAGAACCATAGGTAATTGTATGTTATTTATTCGAGATGATTGATATGTCAATTTGATCACTATAGTAGAATGGGTTATCGTTAATCACAATATAAGATACCTTTCCTCTTGTAAAGTTATCAAGTTTTCAATTGGTATTCATTAGCATTTCTAGTTCAATATAATTTTATATAATATGGCACCAACACATATTTATCAATCTTTGTGTTAGCTCTCCTATTGCTAGAAATCTTATGAGTCTTGGATGGTTGCCACATACTTTTGCGTATAATGGAAGCAATGGAAGGACTAAGACTACAAAAAATTTAATAGTGAATGAAATGTTTCATTTTGGAGTGACCATGTACTCTCAATATCCTAAGTCTTGGGTAGGTAGTTGATAAAATATGATGTATGATGTTTTCTTTAATGTTGCCATTAGTTGTAAAGGTGAACCATGTGTAGATAATATTCCAACTTCTTGTATGTGAATCTCATTGTAATCTACTTGTTATGATCATTAAATATGATTGGATTCTCTAACCATCAGATCTTATGGTTATGTATGATGTCTTAGAGACCATGGATTCTTTAATGATATTCTGTGTAGATTTATGTTGGTTAGCTAGTTAGTGTCATATTTTGTAGTTCTTATGGTCCTATCTTCAAGGACACAAGATCTATTCCTAGTCTGAATGGGGTGAGATCTAGTGTGTGAATATGTTGTTAGTATCTCTCGACTTGAAGTTCTAGAATACATGTTTCTTTTGGTAAAAGTTTACTCGAGTTTTCTATTTGCTTCACATTTATTTTTTTGCAAGCTAGTTCAAAATGAATTTTTGGCTGAGGATTTATCCTATTGATTGATAGGAGATATATTCAAAAGTATAGCCCTAATTGTGTTTTAGCATGCCTCAAATATTGATATCTTTAAGTGGTTCTATTGGTGAAAGAAGATGTTGATAAAAGTGTAGAGTCAACAACTTACTAGCTAGATTGACATTTTTTATATTTCTTGGCATTGGTTCTGATCCTAGTATTTTTTATTATTTCATTTAGTAAGCATTAAATGTGGTTTAATATAGTTAAATTATCGCGAGTGCAATGTAACAAAGGATGCAAATAATGGGGGTCTAGTTATATGATTAATTCCTAAGAGCATGGCCAGGGAAAAATAATCAGTCGTAATCATTTGCTAGGGTTTCTTGTTGTGAAAAATCATCTTGATCATAGATTTGAGGGAAAGATCTGTCGAACCAGCACAAATGAGATATTACATTGGAATCTTGGTAGAAAGACCGAGTTTTGTTAGAAAAGATATTGGCAATTGCATTAACACTATGGGACAAAGTTGGCGACTACATTGGCTATATATACATATGATAGTTTTGGTGGTTAGGAGTTAGGGTTCATCTGAAAGGAGATTTAAGCCAATTCTATCCACAATGGAAGTGAATGATAAAATATGGTAATGGTTCAAGGATTTATTCTGTGGGATAATTGGGTAAGTGGCAATGCGATGAATAATAGGTAACGTGGAGGACTATGGGTGTGTGGTGGTAATTGTTCATAGCTTCCCACAAAACCATTGCCTAGGTTATGGGCTAACCATAAAACCACCAGTGCGCCATCTAAACCAATGCCCAGGGTATGGGCAAACCATACAACCACCTGTGCGCCATCTAAACCATTTGGAAGCTTCTTAGTGGGATATATAATAGATTGTATAATTGCAGCGCAGACATTGTATATACACTATAGTCAGTGGCGCAGCCACACACAGGCCAGGTGAGGCTTGTGCCTCACCCAGCCTATCTTCCAAGATGGTACTTATCCTTATCGCTTTATTAAGTATCCCAAAATCTTTTTCTTCCGCAGGTTCCATGTTTGATTGTTTCCATATATGAGTTATTTCAGTACCCCAATATCCTTTTCTTCCCTAGGCCCGGTGTTTGACTGTTTCTGGAGAATCAGTTATTCTTCTCCCTCGTGCCTATTCATTTCCACCGCCCCTTTGATTACGGTAACAAAACGAGCAAATGGAAACGAAAACAGAAAATCTTGAAGTGGGTTTGGAACAATTACGAAAGATCATCCACAACTAAAAAGGAAAAGAGAATCTAGATGATTGACCGTAGAAAATTGTATAGAAGTCATTCAATATATAAAATATTCAAACCAGTTTGACTCATTCATTATCTTATACTACTGTGTTATCAAAAAAAATTCTAGGTTTCCACATATCAAAGTGTGGAGTTACAAAATTATATCTTCTACGTATATCCAAATAATGTGTCGGCCTTCTCCCACCTATTTGTCTATTACAAAAAGGTTTATACTGCATCTATATACATCCTATCCGATCTTTACCAGTCCCATATCATTTGCTTGAAACGTCCTACCTCTATCTTGGACTATTTGCGAAAGGATACTCATCATTGTAACACAATAGAAAGTAGACACCAATTTGGATGCTAACAACAATAATATATTGACACATAAATATATCTATGGGACATGTACTGGTTGGGATCCCTCCTTCTATTTCCTTTCGTTCCCGATTTCTCCCTATTTCTATGTATTCATTTTATTACTTGGTGTAGATATTCATTCGTGCTTGTTCAAATTATGATTTTAAGATGCATTCTGTTCGGATTGTGTTGACGATACATAAATTTTAAATTTACTAATAAAGGTTCAACTCTAATTGTTCCTCACCCACTTTATATTTATGACTCCGTCACTAACTGTAGTATTGTGCCAACCAATCGAATAAAACCAACTTTCATATAAAAAATTAAAAAAAAAACCGGTTTACTACTAACTCCCTAACGGGATTGTATCCTCCGTCCCCACTTCATGTCCTTACTCATCCTAATAGGATCTAATTATCTACTGCTTACATACAGAGGTGACTATTTGGAAATATTTGCGGCTGAGATGAGAGTGACACAATTGCGGATAGCAGGTGGGGATAGAAGATTTGCTCTGCTCTCTAACTAGCTGAGTTATGGAAAGACTTGTTTTAAAGATCAACCAGCATAGTTGCGTTTGAGCGGGCATTCGATGATGCGAATTCATGATCAGAGTTCACATTCACTTATAATTAGTCTAGATTATGTATAGTACAATACACCTACTAGGCTACTACCTACCCTACCCTCCCAAGCCCATAACCAGCTACAACCCTATTGATGTCCTTGTTCCTAATAATTAAGAGAAGGTTGGCAGAACGTAATATTCACCAGATAATGTAGTAGAATCCTATCTAGTATGCTACGAGCTCCTACAGAAAGAAACTAGGCGCGCCCACTGGGCTGAAAGGGACTGGTTAAGGAGATTAATTCGTGGTCCAGCATTGCATGGATCTGTCAATTGACAGAGGTTTGCCGCTGTATGCACGTCCTGTTTGTTTTCACAGCCTACGCGTGCTGCTGCTAGTTACTGATTGTAACGAGTAAATTTTACAGATTAATTACTTGAATTGAAGAAGGAAAAAGCAGGTATCAAGACCAGCAGGCAGCGCTTAAAAAATTGGCAAAAATAGCAAATTCAGGAAATTATTGAACAAATCCAGCCGACATATTTTGTTTAGGTTCGTTTGGTTGTTTATAACTCTGACTTCACATGATACGCTGTATACATCCTGCATGTGTCAAGGACCAACTTTATACCAAAATAAGCTAGTTTGCAAATTCCTCTTACCATGCCATGCATGCAAGAAGTCGACCGTCCTGTGCATGTATTGACGTATCAGCGGAGGGGCGCAACTTGATGGTGGGGTTCGTTTGCTAAAAGAACGAGATATCAGAGGATCCATGGATGATGCAGTTAAGGGAACATGAATGCCCTTGGGGTCTAATCCCAAATGGTCCATCACCAAAGCATGTCTCGGAGTCGTGACCACACACCTCCTGAACCTAGTCATAGTAACAATTGCGCAGTAACTGATTTCATGGCTAGCTACATCAGCTGATGATTGGTACTGAATAATGAATCACGATGAGTAAGAAAGTAGATAGTAACCATTTTTTTTGCTAAAGGAGGCTTCTATTCATCGTGTAAGTAGATAGTAACAAACCGGGTGAATAGCAACTAAGATGGGTGAATGATAGCTTTATTTTGAAATATTTTTAGATCATCATCATCATCATCTAAGCCTCAGTCCCAACTATGTTGGGGTCGGCTACATGGATCTTTTGTTTCCATTCAGCTCATGAGTCATATTCTGGTTGAGATGTAGAGATTCAAAATCTCTCTTTATAAGCTCATCCCATGACAATTTAGGCCTTCCTCTTCTTCTATTTATAGTGTTTGACTCAATAGCATTGCTTTGTATAGGACCACTAGTTGGTCTGCGTTGCACATGTTCGTACCATCTGAGTCGACCCTCACACAACTTGTCCTCAATGCTCGCCACCCTCACTTTATTCCTGATATAGTCATTTCTCAAGCGATCTTTTCTTATCTTGTCACACATCCATCTCAACATATGCATTTCAGCCACGTTCATCTTGTTGAGACATTGTTTCTTCACTGCCCAACATTCACTCCCATAGAGCATGGCTGGTCGTATAGTTGTTCTATAAAACTTACTTTTAACCTGAGAGGGATCTTCTGATCACATAATACTCCAGTTTCACTCCTCCATTTCAACCATCCTACAGTGATACGATGACAAGTATCATTTTGGAAATCCCCATTTGTTTGAATAATAGAATCCAAGTAATAGAATTTATCACATTTTGGTATATCTACTCCATCCAATTTGGCTCCATCATTCACACTGCGAGATTGGATGAAATTGTAATGCATATACTCAGTTTTTCTCCTACTAATCATCAATCCATTTGATTTCAATGCCTTTCTCCAACATTCAACTTTATCATTCAATCCATCTTTAGTTTCATCAATCAAAACAATATCATCTGCAATTAACGTATTCCAAGGAATATTATCCTGAACATTCTTTGTCAACTCATCCATAACAAGAACGAATGTATATGGGCTTAGTGTGGATCCTTAGTGTACCCCAACTGTGATAGGAAAAGTTGGTGTTACTCCTCTAGGAGTCTTGACACTTGTAGTAGAGCTATCGTACATGTCTTTGATCAAGTTAATGTATTGGATTGGCACACCTTTTTTCTTCAGAACCACCAACAACACTTCTCTGGGTACTCGATCATAATCAATTTCCAGATCAATAAACACCATATGAAGATCTCTTTTTCTTTGTCTATACTTCTCCATAAGCCTCCTTATCAGAACAATATGATCTGTTGTTGATCTTGTAGGCATAAAACCAAATTGGTTGTTTGATACATGCGTTAGATCTCAACCTCTGCTCAATAATTGTCTCCCAAAGCTTTTTCGTGTGACTTATCAGCTTCATACCTATGTAGTTTGTGTAGCTCTAAACGTCACCTTTGTTCTTGTAGATGGGGACTATAGCACTATTTCTCCACTCATCCAACATCTTTTTGGTCTTCATGATCTTCTTAAAGAACTTTATTAACAACATAACTCCTTCAGTCCCCATACTCTTCCATACATCAATGGGAATACCGTCTTATCTGCATGCCTTTCTCATTTTCATCTTTTTCAAAGCATTCTTGACCTCAAATGGTGAAGCTCATCGTGTGTAAATGATATCTCTTGTATTCATATCACACGAGTTTCTAACATTATATGTAGTATCTCCATTGAAAAGCTTATGGAAGTAATTTCTCCACTGGTTCTTGATATCATCGTTCTTCACCAATACTCTACCATCTTTATTCTTGATGCATTTTACTTGATTCAAGTATCTTCCTTTCCTTTCTCTTATAGAAGCCATTTTATATATATCTTTCTTCCCTTCTCTATTGTCTAGCTTCTTATGCATATCATCAAAGTATCTAGACCTTGCCTCTCGAACAACCTTTTTGGCATCTTTCTTTACTTGCTTGTATCTTTGGAACATTGCATTATCTCGAGATTTGGGCAAGCTCCTATAGATCTCCCTTTTCAATTTAATAGACTTATGTACTTCATCATTCCACCACCAGGTCTCTTTTTGTGGAGGCCCACAACCTTTAGACTCTCCCAAAACCTCTTTGGAAATTTTTGTTATGCGGGAACTCATGTTATGAAACATAGTGTTAACATCAGACCCCAAGTTTCAAGTTCCCTCCTTGATAAGTTTATCATTGAAAGTCATTTTCTTTTCTTCTTTAAGATTCCACCACTTGATCCTACTATCTTGATTTCTATTATGTTTGCCTTTATTGATCTTCATGTTAATATCCAAAATCACCAACCTATGTTGGGTCGTGAGTTCTTCGCCAGGAATCACTTTGCAATCCTTGCATATATTACGATCCACCCGCCTTGTAAGGATGTAATCAATTTGGCTACAATTTTTCCCACTCTTGAAAGTAATCTTATGAGATTCTCTTTTCTTGAAATGGGTGTTTGCCAAAATCATATCATATGTAACTGCAAAATCTAATATCCTCTCTCCATCTGTATTCATGCTACCATATTCAAAACCACCATGAACTCCCTCATATCCGACATTGCTACTCCCCCTCGTGGCCATTTAGATCACTCCCAATAATAATCTTCTCCTCAATCGATATTCCTTGCATCAATTCATCCATGTCATCCCAAAAATCCTTCTTAGCATCCTCGCTTAGGCATGAACAACATCATCCTTCAATATCTTATCAATAATAATGTCTACGTCATTTCTATGTTCATTAATACATGTATACCAGATTTTGTATCTTGTGTCTCCAATCTCTCTACAATGTTTCCCTATCCACTTGGTTTCCTGCAAGAAAACTATATTGACTTTTCTTCTCATCATGGTATCTACTATCTCTAAAGATTTTCCTATCAAAGAGCGAATATTCCAAGATCTAACTCTAATCCTTTTTTGTTGAACTTGCTTCTTTACTTGTCTTTGTCAAAAATGTTGCCCTTGCACTTTTTTCACTACATCTGGGAAATGATGCGGTGGGACTAGCTTCTTTACCCATACCCGTCCAAGATGTGGAAACCCTTACATATTTTTTCCTACATCTGGGGATGATGTAGTGGGACTAGCTTCTTTATCCACACCCGTCCAAGATGTGGAAACTCTTATTTGTCCTTCAACACAATCGGGTGTCGTTGTGTCAAAACTCCTTGCATATTTATCACTGCGCCCAGGTGCCGATGAAGCGCATCTCTAGGTAGGGATGCTCCAATGCAATTTTTATAAGGATCCATGTCATAGAAAGACTGACAAAGTTTTTGTAGATTGGCTGTCAACCTACCACCAACTCTCCTCCTTTACTCGGGCTTGGGACTGGCTACATTTGTACAAAATGTATGAAAACATAGGTGGAGTTTGAAATATCTCTAGGTGTTGAAAGAAAAAACTAATATGACACACCTTAACTAAGAAAACTCACAATGTAGAACCATTGACTAAAAAATTGTGGAAACAACACGCCCGGGTTAATATCACCACTTTGGTTGATGTTTGTGTCTTTTGGTTAGAAACGAATACTTGAGTTCATAGTTCCACGTGCCACATAAAAAATCCTTGCAATCCATGAAGATGTGCAACACATCACTACACATCCAAATTTTTATCTTTTCTTCTTTCCTGCACTAAGATGCGAGAATATAGTGTACCACTCTCTTATAACTGCACAAAATTATGGAAACCTCTACCTAAAGTGTCAACTTTCACTTTTATGTAATTTTAAATATAATAATAGTTCAAGTTGAACCAGTAATTGAAGTGACATGTTATCACTGTAGAATATATAACACAAATGAAAGCATCATTTTTAGCCAAAAGTGCTATGTTGAGAATGTTTTACTGATTATTTTTGGTTAAATTGCAACATATTTGATTTTTTTCTGGTACATGTTTATCCTACAACCTCTACTACATGCCACTAGAATGAAAAAAATGGGTGGGAAGTAGATTAAGATCTATTATGGAAGTTGTAGTTTGCACATAAAAGCCACTCTTGCTATGTCTCTATGTTACTCATTGTGTTCCTTTAGCTTTGAGAACCCATTAAACTAAACAAGATTACTCAAAACATAAAACACAATCAATCATCAATTAACCACATAACCAAAATATGGGTAAATTAAAACTGATTTCAACATCAACACCCGCTCAAAAACATTTACATAAGAGCCCAATATCTTTCTTGTATCTATACTATGACAAGAATTTAATACAAATTGTTCTATCACCTTATCTACAAAATATATACATAAGATAACAATATTTGTATATGCCACACAAATAAGCATTAACATTCTAACAAAATTCGGATTCGTTTGAAACACCATATACAAACTTTTCCTGCCCAGACCTGAGAGTATAGGGACGACTCTAGGACACGCTAGACATCTAATTGACTTTTCTGATAGATTCATTACTATAGCTTCTCTTTGTTGCCATAATTTTGTTTTCATCACTTCTGATTACCTAAAAATATATGGCGAACCACAAGGGTGAGACCCATGTCCCAGCAAGAGATATAACCTCCAACAATGCTTATTGATTACAACATTTTAAATAATTAAATAGTTTTAAGCAGTTTAATCAGATATAACAAATAGGCTCAGCAACACTGATGATTAAAAAATACATAAAGGAGTTGATAACAATTATCATCATTAAGCTGACTATCATCATTTTCCTTATTAACCATATAAGACATTCAGTAGCTTATGCATAACTAGAATAAGCAAGTCTAGTAGCATAGTATCTCTATTAACAAGAATAAGTCTAGCGTCAACATGCACGAAATCTAGATATGATTAACCCTCATCATTTTTCTAATGCACATGTTTAGCATAAGAAAGTATCAACCATGTGGCTATGATAACCGCCAATTAACATATTAAGGTTATCACCATATTAAGGAGGTTATTTCACCATCATTCCATCATATAAGAATGTTAAACATGAATACTCATCTTTATCTATTTTCATTAGAGTTAGATTCAACAAGATAAATTATATTAATCACTACTACAGAATACGCCTTTGGCGTCGGTTGTTTAACCCCCTTTGGCGACGGTTTTCAAGCGACGCCTATGTGGGCGCCGCTAAAGGTCGAACTCTTCGGCGTCGGTTTTCTAACTGACGCCTATATGATCTATAGGCGTCAGTTATATATAGTTGGCCGACGTTTATAGGGTTTGCGCCACAAAAAAGGGCACCACCTAGGACACTTTCTGGGTCGGTTAACAACTGAACAACTGACGCCATACTCCCAAACGACACGGCCGTGTTTCGTCGCACGGCCGTGTTTAGTACTATAGCCATCGGTTTTATACGAATAAGCGATGCCTTTTCCACCACAGACGTGCTTTCCTACACGGTCAGGTTGTTTGTCATATTAGGCGTCGGTTTTTATCTAATAACCGACGATGTAGGCCTTTGATGACGGTGTTCTATAAATAACCGATGCCTATACTTTATTTTTTTTTCTTATCAGTTTACAGGCCTGCTGTGGCTGGTCAGCAGGATGAGAACCTGCAGTTCAGTTTTCTAAACTGCAGGTTTACGACATCCATTGATATCAGCCTACAAATAGGCCACAAACCTGCAAAATCAACAAATATTTTTTCACACAAGTAGATACATTCAGACATCAATTCAATTCTCACATTCACACATGTAGAAACATTCAAATACATGTAGAAACATTCAGACATGTATAAACATTCAGAAATATTCATTTACACAATATCATTCGACATCGCTATCAGCATCCCAATTATATCTTACAATCACCACTGCTTGTATGGCTTTTGCCCATTCTTCTCTTACTTCATTTAATGCTTCCATCGTATATGGAGCATGTACATTTTTTAAGTGTTTACCTATAGTGTGGTCAATTTTAAAAACCTGCAAAGAGAACGATGTATATATATAAGTAATAATATAAAAATAAGATTGATATATTTCATACTAACTAATGAGACTATATATAATATATCATGTATGGTATTAATATCCAATGTGACATGTCGGATAATCATCTGCATAAATCGCATCACATAGTATGCGCATGCCCAACCGTTGTCTTGTGTAGCGCACTATAAATTGAAACATACAAAATATTAAAAAATACAACTAAGCACAATTCACATAAATAATATATACATTGGAGTCGGGAACTTACTTTTATGTTCTCCCAAATTATTGGCTGGTTCTTTCTCCTTGGGACATTTCCTCCAGCATTTTTGAATGCATCTCTACATGTTAATGTAACACAGTAAATTGTATAATTAAATAGTATTGTAATAACAGATGTTAACGGATATAAAAATGAAATATTTCTCACCATAATAATGGCATTCTCAATATGTGTCCAATTTTAGTGTTCAATGTACTTCTTGCAGGATCTAGATAATAAACAGTGAACGTCCCGTGGACAATAACTAGTAACTCCCAATGTCTACCTCTAGAGGTAAAAAAGTCAAAAATTAATAACTCAAAATGCACAATAAAAATGGAATTTTCTTAAGTCCAAATTATAAATAAAGTAAACTTACTTGACATTGAATGGAGCTATTATTATCGTCTTCTTTTGCTGACCGAAAACTGTAAAAGCATCTATACAGTATTGTTGAACACTATCAGGGTCTTTAGCTACCATACTAATCAATGATGGAATCAAAAAACCCACATGATCAAATGCAAATTGTTTTCATTGATCTTCGACTAAGTAGCTGCAAAACATGTATTACGTATGCATTAATATATAAGAAACCAGATCACCAGATCTTACACAAGGTATATGGATGTATAAACAAGATCTCACCTTATCCATGTCTCTATCATTGATGTATTCAGCCAATCATACCACGGATTTGAGAGACAAATTATGATGAACTATATAAAATGTCATACAACGATTACCCGGGCTACTCCCGGTCCTAAAGACAAAGGGGATTAACCCTGCATGTTCATCTCAAAGAAAAACAACATGAGGGAAAAAGAAGACATGGAGAAAACGTGGATGGATATTGTGTAACCCCTGAACGGAGGAGATATGGGCATTACTTGAAATAGGATGAGCGTTCTACAGCCTTCTGATGGTGGAAAACTCCTTCGACAGTCTTTGGAATGGTCGGGGCGTGGTTCTCGGCTCCTTTCTCTTCTCCTCTCCTCCTTGAGACTTGTGCAGCGGCTAATGACGTGATAGATTTCTTAGGGCCGCCCTAATTAGGTATATGCACCACTTTAGGTCGCCCAAAAATCACCACTGTACAATTAGACACGATCTTTAGCAACACCTGATCTGACGGCGTCGATACCATCGACGCGGGTCGATGGTATCGACCCCCTGGGGTAGTGAAACTCCTATTTCTGGCGTCCTCTCTGAAGATGGATCGATACCATCGACATAGTGTCGATGCTATCAAGTTGTCGATTCCTGGCACGCTGTTGTCATCTCGATAGCATCGACAGTTAGTTGATAGTATCGACTCTTTAAACGTCACTTTTGCTATGAAATCAGTTGCTAGAGCTCATCCTACTGAGGCAAGCTCGATACCATCGACTTGTGTTGATAGTATCGACAGGGTCTTCTTCTTCTCCGGAAAATTCACTGTGGTCAGGTCGATAGTATCGACCTCCCATCATTGGTATGGACAGTTCTAGATATGCAAATTGCCTAAAACAAAGAGAAGAATACTAATCAAATTTGATAAATATGATCATTCATACAAAATCAGGTGAAACAAGGTAAATTTGATGTGTTATGAGATTATAGGCTAAAAGAAGTGAATCATGCTAAATTAGTCAAAAATATGACAAGAACACGCATAAAACCAATATAAACAAGACTATGAAAACGACTCAAAATCCTCGCACCAAACTCCCCTAAGCTTGAACTTGCTTGTCCTTGAGCAACAAAACTCTAGAATAAAATTGCGAGAGTCAACTAAAGAACATGTTAGCATAAAAGACATCTCACTATGATTCTCACCTATCATCCGCACATCGGCCCTCATTAACCACAGAATAGTAACTACCCTGAAGGCGACAATGATCATCCATAAGAGATGCCCACCCCAAGATCACGAACACTATCAAATAAGGCAGTTAATATAATAAATTCTTCCGGTTCATACTTGATGCATCTTATGATCTTCTATCTACGTTGCTCATTTCCTAACTACCATCTACATGGAAGCAGATCTCCTGATATACAATCATGAGGAGATAATCATGGTGGCCCACCATTTTTTGAGCAACGGGTGGATGAAATGGGCGGCAGTGGAAGAAAAGGAAGCACAAGACAATTTTAACATGCACAATTAACAAGAATGACCTAAATGATGCATATGCATATGAAAATGACCTAATGCCTACATTTTGAGTGGAATGATGCATGTTCCTGCTATTCCATCTCCATTCGAGATAGAATGTCTACAAACTACATTATGTGCTTATTCTTCCTATTATACAGGTGAGACAAGCTCTTTTCTCCCTCTAGTATCACTTTTTTATTTTCTTGTTTTTTCAAGCCCATCTTTCTCTCAATTTGTCTATTGCGAAATGGATAATATTTTTCAGAATTTTTTTCTCGGGCTTCTTTTCACATAACTACTATCATTGAAGCATTACATTTTAATTTCCAGAGAGTATAGAATGAGTTACCTGCTTTTCTTATTTTCCAGAAGAAATAAGGCACATATTGTCCTATATGCTCAAAAATATACAAAGTGCAACTATATGAGAGTAATTATGCAACTGTAATGACGAGCACTCAAGAATGTGTGCATGCATGCTTCATCTACAAAATTTCTTTTCATTTTCCATTTTTTTCATCTATGCAAAATCTAGCTATAATGCAATCCTATCTAAATGATATACAATCAAAAGATGAAAACCGTAATGTGCTCCCAGTTCTTATGGTGGAGTATGAATACAATGGGGTGGATAGATCACAATATTAATTGACAGAACCATTGTAAAATATTATATGTCCCTCCTTACTGACCTGTGTAACAATTAATCAAAGGGCTTCTCTCTCTCACTTCTGATTAAAGTCCCATTACCGTTTGGTCAAATTAGGCTCAACATCCATGTTCATCCACATTTCTTGAATCATAAGGATGTACAATTATGATTTTATGTTTCAAAGTTGACAAACCCAATTATTTTCATAAGTAGGTGCTCAAGTTCAAACAACTCAAATTGCCAATTCTGAACAAATGTTTAATTATGCCCAATTGCAGATGATTGCACACATAAAACATTGAGATGACACACTACATTAGACATCCACAGATTACACTAGATAGCATGTGTATCCTAAAAAGCTGTAAATAACAAAATTACTCAAAACTACAAAAAAAAAATTGCCAAAGTGTGAGCAAAATATGAGAACAAAAGAAAGAAAAATTAAACTGAGATAGAAATTGTTCCATCCCCCCCCAAGCTTGAATTCGACTATGGCCTCATAGTCAAAAACAACCTCAGAAGGTGGAACAGTGATACCCGTTATTGTTCTGGTGGTGGAAATGGTGGTTGTTGTTGGGTGTTGGGGTTCCATTCAGGGTATTGCCCCTGAAAAGTAGGATCATATGGGGGCATGGGCGGAGGTTGTGGATATCCCCCGAAGTAATTTTGGCTCCAGTAGTGATCATAGAACAGTTGTTGTTGCATCTCTATCCTATGCAACCTATCCTGAATATTTTCTTGTTTGGCAAGGAGGAGGCTCTCATTCTCATAAATTGCCTGCTGATTTAAAAATAGCCGGTTTGTAGTATCCTGAATACCGGCGAAGGAGGTAGTGAGCTGCTACTATGTTTGTTGGATATTCTGCAGCATGGAGTACATACCCTGCATGGAATAGACATCCTCTCCTTGTTGAGAGGCTTGTGGTGGCGGGGGATGAGACGAGGATGAAGCTCCAGGGTAAAAGTGTGGACGCTTCCGCGGCGATACTCATGATCAAAGAGGAGTGAAAGCCTCCTCTTCCTCCTCATGTCCGTCGCCTTCATCGTTGTTGTTGTCATCCCCATCATCTCTACTCTCAGAATCATCAATACCAATGATGGGCCACATGAAATGTTGGCCCACCTGAATGTTGAAGACGGGGTCAGGGAGTGCACACTCCTGATACTCCTTGTTGACATGGCAATGCGCATAAACCATGCCGTCTCGGAACGTCAATAAATTTGAGCGATGCATATGAAGAAGATTGACGGAGCTCTTGTTCACCAACGGGGTCAGAGAAGAAAGATCTAGCCCAAAATAGATGGCTAGAGGTGTAATAAGTCCCCCAAAATGAATTGGGGCTTTCTGGGTGCTCTTCTTCACATCCATAACACACATTAGGAAAAACGCGCCCCATTTTAGCTCTTCTTTAGTCAACAGTTTGTGAAGGAAGAATAGGTCCACCTCTTGAAACTTGCTCAGTGCCAGATCGCTGTGAGCGAAGAATGTGACACATAACATTTGGTGTAGAATCCAAATGAACGGGTGCTCGAAACCGGCCACGGCGACATTGTGGAAGCTTATTGACTTTCCCGTCGGAGTAGTCACCAGATCAACAAATATCGTATCATAGTCTGCCCAACTATCTGGCCTCTGATGCTAGTTGGGAGAATGATACCAGTTATAGATAGAATTGAACTGGTCGAGGGTGATGGTAAAGTTGTTGTTGTAGAGCCGAAAAGATACTTGCCCTTTTATCCACTCCCTATCAGTGGCGATAAGGTCGTTGGACACGACGCAGATATCAAGTGAAGATATGAATTCTGCCACTAACTCCTTATAAGTCGGCCACTCACCGAAAAAAGGGTGGCCCTCGACGTGGTACTGGACACCTTAAAACATCCTAGTTGTATGCCTCGCTTGCCCCTGAAGAACATAAGCGAGGTTGGCCTCAAACCCGAGGTCACGGATCATGACCCGATCAACATATCGGGTCGGTTCAATTTTTCACTTTAGTAGCTCCTCGTAGATCTTCTTTACGTTCGCCGAGGGATGAACGATCCTCAGACAAGGAATGGAGCCGGGTGGTGGAGGAACAAACATCTCAATCTCCATCGGGGTTGCCTATAAAGATGATGAAGCTCATGTTGTCCTCACCATCGTGAACAGAAAGGAATGGAGAAGAAGAAATAGAGCTCGATGAAGGTCAGAGAAGAAGATCTCCGCTCGATGCACAGCTTGGGGAAGATATCTCAATCCCTTGATGCTCGATGAAGGCCTTCGATTGCTCAGTAATGCTCGATGCACAAGTTGAGGGGAGAAGCTCTGAAGGTGTGAAGAGGAAATAAAATCACTTCTCCTTTTATAGATGAACCCGCTGCCACAGTTGACCCGTCGATACCATCGACGGGGTGTCGATGGTATCGACACCTGTAGCACAATTCAGGTCTTCTCTACTATCGATAATTGTCGATGGCTGGATGTGGGGGCCCAGATCGATGACACGTCGATACCATCGACGCGGTGTCGATGGTATCGACCCGTCCCATGGATCGTGTTCCTTGATTTGGCGGCCTCCGTTGATATCTTCTAACGGATTGATGATGTGTCACGTCGATACCATCGACGAGATGTTGATGGTATCGACACTTTATGTGTCCTTTAACCTCGCGAGGCCCGAGCGACGCTTCATTGCTGCTACCAGGTCGATACCATCGACTGCTCCGTCGATGGTATCGACTTTACTGAGACAAATTCATCTGAAAATCTCCAGAGATCTCGCAAGTATCGACACTTGAGTCGATACTATCGACCTTCTTTAGCATTTTTTGTCATTATACCTGATGGTGAGTCGATACTATCGACGATGTCGTCGATAGTATCGACGGATAAAATTTTATGTAGATACCACTTTGTACCATCGTCTCTACCATCGACACAAGGGTCGATGGTATCGACACCCAATCAACATTGCACACTTAACACATGCATCAAGGCATCATTTTTAAAAACTTAACTACAAAATGAAAGAACAAAACTAAAAATTAACTAAATAGAAATGAAATACCAATGGTTGGGTTGCCTCCCAACAAGTGCCCTACTTTAACATCTTAGGCTAGATGAAATTAGTCCTTTCATTCTCCCTCGAGCGCAATGAATTTAACCTTATGTATCTTCTTTGTGAAATCTTCTCCATAATAGAGCTTTAATCATTTCCCATTCACCAATAATGTTTGCGCTCCATCTCTCACCATAATAGCATCGTGGGGACGTACATCTTCCACCACAAATGGGACACCTCATCGGGATTTCAATTTCTCGGGATGCAATTTCAATCTCGAGTTAAATAATAACATGCGATCACCCTTTTTGAAAACACGTAGTTGAATGTGACGATCATGGATTTGTTTTGTTTTTTCTTTGTAGATCCTCGAGTTCTCATAAGCGTTCATCCTTAGCTCATCTATCTCATTGAGCTCTAACATTCTCTTCTTCCATGCATCATCATAACTCATATTAAGCTTCCTTAGCGCCCAGTGCGCTTTGTGTTCTATTTCCACCGGCAAATGACAGGCCTACCCATAAACCAACCTAAAAGGTGTGGTTCCTATAGGTGTTTTAAATGCAGTCATGTATGCCCATACTGTATCTGGTAGGAGTGACTCCAATTCTTCCTTGTCGAGGCTACTGTGTGTTCCAAAATCTTCTTAATTTCTCTATTCGACACTTCGACCTGCCCTTGTGTTTGCGGGTGGTACGGGGTATCCACATTGTGCTTCACCCCGTACTTGCTCAATAATGCAACAAATTTATGATTTGTGAAATGGGTGCCTCCATCACTAATGATCATCTGTGGCACACCAAACCTGTAGAAAATATGGTCTTTCACAAACCTACACACTACATCTGCGTCGTTAGTCCTTGTGGGTATTGCCTCTACCCACTTTGATACATAATCAACGCAAGCAAAATGTATAAATTTGAATTTGAGGACACAAAGGGTCCCATGAAATCGATGCCCCATAGATCAAATACCTCAACTTCTTGAAACACGTTGAGGGGCATCTCTTACCGCTTTGAGATGTTACCTACCCTTTGACAAGAATCACATCTTCTCACATAGTCATAAGCGTCCCGAAAGAGTGTAGGCCAATAAAGACCACTCTCTAACACCTTGGCCGCCATCCTTGAGCTCGCATGATGACCACCGGTGGGAAACGTATGACAGTGACTAAGCACACTATCATATTCAACCTCCGGTACACACCTGCACAAAATGTCTTCCCTGCATTGTCTCAACAAAATAGGATCATCCCAGAAATAATATCATAACGAATGGAAAATTTTCTTTTTCTCTTGATAAATCCAATCATATGGGATTATTTTACATGCAAGATCATTAACAATGTATGAAAACCACAGATCCTTAGATTTTAAAGAGAGGATTTTCTCATCAGGAAATGTCTCGATAATGGGTATATTGATATCCCTCTCATCTATCTTCTCTAACTGGGACAAGTGATCCGCGACCACATTCTCTACGCCCGCCTTATCCTTAATTTCAATGTCAAATTCTTGTAGCAATAAGATCCACCTAATCAATCTAGGTTTGGCATCTTTCTTTTCCATTAAGTATTTTATGGCGGCGTGGTTCGTCCATACTATAACTTTTGACCCTATCAAGTATTGCCGAAATTTTTTGAATGCAAAAACCACAACGAGAAGTTCCTTTTCAGTTTTGGTGTAATTAAGTTGTGCCTCATTTAAAGTCTTTGATGCATAAAAAATCACCGCGGGTTTGTTCTCAAAACGCTGCCCAAGAACAGCCTGTACTGCAAAATCCGATGCATCGCACATGAGCTCGAAAGGCTTAGTCCAGTCCGGCGTTTGAACAACCGATGTAGAAATCAATTTTTCCTTAAGTACATTGAAAGTATCTAAACATTTTTCATTGAAATGAAACACCACATTTTTCTCAAGAAATTTAGACAACGGTTTAGTGATTTTTGAGAAATCTTTAATGAAATGGCGATAGAACCCTGCATGACTGAGAAAACTCCTCACCCCTTTCACCGAATTCAATGGGGGTAGTTTTGAAATAACCTCAATCTTGACTGGGTCCACCTCCAACCCATTGTTGGACACCTTGTGTCCCAACAAAATTCCTTCATTAACCATCATATGACACTTTTCCCAATTGAGAACTAGATGTGTGTCCTCACATCTTTACAAAACTTTATCTAAGCTGTACAGGAACTCATCAAACGATGCACCATAGATGAAAAAATCATCCATGAAAACCTCTAAATAGCGCTCAACCATGTCAGAAAAAATGGCAAACATGCAACGCTGAAAAGCGGCTGGTGTGTTGCACAAACCAAAAGGTGTGCGGCGGTATGCGAAGGTTCCATAAGGACAAGTGAAGGTAGACTTCTCTTGGTCCTTAGGATCAATGGAAATCTGATTATAGCCGGAGTAGCCATCTAAAAAGCAAAAATGAGAGCGGCCAGCCAGCCGCTCCGAAATTTGATCGATGAATGGGAGGGGAAAATTATCCTTTAAAGTAACATAATTTAAATGTGACGACTGTCTCCGGAAAACAAGATCAACGAATGCGGAAGCGATTAACTAGCAGCAGAATTATTGAAAATCACTAAAAATTAAAACTTTTTGCAAAGAAATCTTTAAACGATAAAAATCCTTCATAAAGGAACATAATAAGTTGTTTACAACATGTTTCATTATTGCATCTCTATAACAAAACATATCTCGAGAATTACAACATCAACCACCTTGTTAACTGTACAAGGTAAGATACAAAATCTCGAGGCATCATGCCAAAATCTCAGATTTACTAACTCGTAGGACCTGAGAGTACAGAGACGACACATAGGACATACTATCTACAAGACTTGACAGTCAGTGTCTCCACCTGAGGATCATTGCTGTCCCTGGTGTTGCTACTGTTGCTGCTGCTGCTCACCCACTGATGGGTTTCTTTGTCCTTGGTGTCTACCTAAAAATTCGAATCCCACGGGGGTGAGACAATTGAATAATTGTCCCAGTGAGAGTTATAACTCTCCACCAGAAGCTTTGTTATTGCAATAATGGAATAACATAAAGCAGTAGAATTATAAATATTCAATAGTAGGTTTAACATTGTGTAAACTAAGTGAAGCAACATTCTTGTAAGTAATCATTTCAATTATAACTTAATTGAATGACAGGATATATAACAATAAGGAATATGAAGAACATGTATACTTGTTATTTAACTAGAACATCATAAACAATGTAACATCAATACTTGTTTCTCGTAGTTCAACCTAAGCAGTTATGCTACCCGACTGATTAAGTTTTTCAAACATTATTATTCCCTGAGGAGATGAGTTACACCTCTCATACTCCAACCGACCATTACTAAATCACAAGTCAAAACAACCTTGATAACCTTGCATTAGATGATGTTTACATCTCTCATGATTAGGTTAAGTCAAAACAACCTTGATAACACAAGTCAAGTCATCACTACTATGGTCATTAGGGTTTTCTTGATCAAGGGGTATTGGTTACTCTATTCCATTAAGGGTACTTTGGTAATGTTTACCATTAACCATAACATGCATTAGTCCACTCATTACTTAACCCCTTAATGACTTTAGGTATCTTTAGGGTTTAGGTTAATCAACTACTAAACCATCTTGACCACTAAGGCACCAAACATTATTGATCTTAAAAGACCCCAAACGGTTTTACACTTTCAACCTCCAAACGGTTTTGAAACCGCATGGAGTTGTTGACCGTTTGGACCCTTTGACTTCCAAGACCGCATGGCCAAGTACAACATCAAAACCATTTACCCTAGGTGAGGTGAAGACCGTTTAGTCCCATTGACTATTTGGCCAATTTTGACTTTTGAAATCGCATGGACAAATTGGTCTTGAAACCACATGGCCACCAAACGGTTTGGGATCGTTTGGTCCCAAACGGCCTTGAGACTGTTTGGTCCAAACACCCTCAAAACCGCATGGACCAAAAGGTGCCTCAACCTATCCAATTGAGTTAGGGTTTTCAATGTTGAACCCCCCCCCCCCAAACGTTCATGCCATGGTTAGCCACTCATCAATTAAATCAATTAGGTCAATCCTTACTGATTTGACCTTCAATTGATCCTCAATTGGTCACCATTAGGGTTTGTATTGATTGGGTTAGGGTTTGGAAACGATCACCCTTCAACCTGCATCAACATGAGTCTAATTGATGTTGAACCCATTGAACCATCATTCAATTGGGTCATAACCTGACCCCAAACGGTCTTGGGATCATTTGGACATCCTACAAACGGTCTTGAGACTGTTTTCTCAAGTCAACATAAAAAACTAACTCAACCTATTAAGGTTTGAACCATAGATTTGATCATTAGGTCACTAATTGATTATACTTCAACTTGTTGGCTCTCAATCTTTAACCACTTAACCATGGTCAACCCTAGACCTCCAAACGGTCTTGGGTGACCCCCAAACGGTTTTGAAACCGTTTGGACATCATCCAAATGGTATTAAGACCGTTTTCTCATTAAATCATCAAAAACCAAGTCATTTTCTCAAAGGTTGAACCATAATTTAGGTTACAAAATCAGCACTTGATTATTCAACAACTTGATGTGATTGGACCCTCAATTGATCAACCCCCTTTGACCCTAGACCTCCAAACAGTCTTGGGTGATCACCAAACGGTTTTGAAACCGTTTGGGTGATCACCAAATGGTTTTGAAACCGTTTGGGCCACTCAACCCAAACTCCAACATGATTGCACCATTGAAATCAGCAATAAACCCGATTAGGGTTTAGGTGACTGATGTGCCTTCAATTGGTGATTTACTTGGAATTAGGTGATGAAATTTGGTGGGTGATTAGTTCATAATGTGTACAAACGGTGAACGCTTGGTCAACTCATCCAAACGGTCTTGGACCGGTTGCTCCTAAACATTCTTGGTTGAAATCGTTTGCCCTTCAAACGGTTTTGAAACTGTTTGCTTCCAAACGGTTTTGCAAACCGTTTGGGCAAGAGGTGGAGGACCGCTTTCTAAAGTAGGATCAGGATGAACTTTGGAATTAACGCCACCTTCTTCTACCTCAGGAACATGGACTGTTCTTCACGGTTTTGGTTGCAAGAACACTTAGAAGTGTGAAAGAAAGGAGAACAAGCAACGTTTTCAAGGAAAGAAGATGCATAACAAAACTTTAAGGTTTAGAGTTATAAAACCCACCTTAGAATCTGATATAGAGCTCCAAGATCCATATCTTTAATGGTGGTTTGAGATCCATAGGTCGTCCAAGGTCCTTTCCTCAAGAATTGGATGGAGAAGATGGTTAGAAAGAAGATTTGTGTAAGAAAGACTAACAAACCAACCTTGTAGCAAGATTTCCTCCATGAATTTGAGCTAGATGGTGATAAAAACTTACCTAAACCAGATTGGTCGTTCTCCTCTGCTCCTGAGCTTCTCCTAAGTCGGCCAAGCAAGAAGATAAGAAGAGGAAATGAAGGGAAACGATCCCTTGCCTTGTAAAGAGATGTGCTTATATACTTTGGGTATATTTTCAAGATAATGATAATTATTTCCTTATTTCTCATATGGGTCCCTCTCCACTTATTTGCCACGTTTTCTCCCTTCTTATCACATGAAAAACCCTTCTCTCAACCAAGGTTAAGGAAAAAGGAACCAAACACCTTACTAAGTTATACATGTATAAAAGGCCATTTTGCTTAAAACTTGGTCATTTAGATATAAGGATTATCTTTCTTATTTCATTAGTCAAATGAGGCTCCCTCTTCATTATATTTACTCTACTTGATGCCAATATGCATGAGAGATACTCTAGAGGGTATATTTTACATGTTTCACCCTATGTTTTGGGTAAATTGCACTTTACACCAAAACTAGGTTTTTAAAGCACAAGGATTGCTCCACAAGCTATATCTTGGTGCCCAAGCTTGGAGAATCCATATCACTACATCATATTCATTCTTATGATGTCTCATCATCATAGGAACATCTTATCATGTGCAATTTGCAAGTTAACCCCTCTAACTGGGGTAATTTGCAAATTAGTCCATATTTAACAAAACAATTTTACAACACTATTCAAAAAGGACAGAAATGGAAATATATGTTCCTTAGGAGATTTAATTACATATCAAAGGATAACCAAAAGCATCTAATCACATGTCTTAAGAAAAACACCTAGGGTTAGTTCATAAGCCAAGTCAGGGATGTTACATTAAACGACGGTAGTCAATGCAAACACGCCACCCGGTTACCAATCGGGTAGTGACAGGCTCATTTAACAAGTTATGAGTCACAGTGTTTCCCCCCTTTTTAGGGACTACTTGTGTTGGGATTACCCATGACAAATCGGAAATGGCATAGATGATTCCCATAGAAAGGAGCTTAATCACCTCCTTTTTGACGACCTCCATCATGCTCGGGTTAAGTCGACGTTGTGGCTGAATCACAGGCTTGGCTCCTTCCTCGAGCCGGATCTTGTGCTGGAAAAGAATAGGGCAAATCCCCTTAATATCAGAAATTGACCACCCGAATGCATCACAGTGGTTCTTCAACATGATCATTAATTATTCTTCCTCATCAGCACTCAGATATGCCAATATAATCACTGGAAGCTTCTCATCATCCGCCAAGAAGACATACTTTAAGTGGGGGGTAACGGCTTGAGCTCCAACTCAGGCGGGCAGATCAATGAAGAGTGAAGCGGTGGTGGAAGTGGTCCAAGATCCTCATAGTACTTAGAATAATAGTAAGGGAGCATTTGAAGCATTTTCACACATTCTTGTAAGGACGTGCTTCTTATCCAATCATCCATGATGTTGAATAGGCATGCTTCGAGGGGCAATTTCAGACAAGAATCGATCATAGAGACTTCTATAGCATCATCCTCAGTAGATAGAGGAATTTCCTCCTCTTCATCATTTGGGTAACCCACATATTTACAAAAACACACTACTTTAGTTTGTTCCATAATGTCCACGGCTAGCGTTCCGTTGTCCACCTCGGTCATAACATGAGCCATATCCAGAAATGGCTTTCCTAAATAGAGGGAAATGTTCTGATCATAGTGTTTCACCTTGCGACATTGTTCCTTCTCCTATGATTGTTTTGTGTTTGGTGGCATGACCATCTCAAATCTGTCATCAGCTATTCCCAATGTCAAACGACCTCTACCCATTTCCAATATCATATCAGCAGTAGCCAGGAAGGGTCTTCCTAAGAGCAACTCATTCCCTTTCTCATCCTCCATCTCCATGACAACAAAATCCGTTGGGAACACAAATCTGTCAACTTTTACCAAGACATCCTCACAAATGCCATATGGCCTAACCACAGAATTATCTGCTAGTTGAATCGTCATGTTGCTTTGCCTAGATTCTTTAAGTCCTAGCTTCTTGAAAGTAGAAAGAGGCATCAAATTCATACTTGCCCCAGAGTCGCATAGTGCTTCATCAAATTTCACCTTACCTATGTAACATGAAATATTGAAGCAGCCTGGATCTTGTCATTTTGGTGGTAATGAGCCCAAAATGAATGTGCTAACATGCTCTTTAAGAACTACCACCTCAGTATCAGGGATCTTCCTCTTCTTGGTGATTATATCTTTTAAGAATTTCCCATATGAAGGTATCTCCTCAATCGCCTCTAACAACGGAATATTAACAGAGAGCTTTCGAAAATTGTCCAAATTTTTTTTGAACTGAGCATCAACTTTCTTAGATTTAAGACTGTTGGGATAAGGGAGAGGAACAACTTGTGCCCTCTGATGGGGTGGCGCATAAGGTGTCATGGTATCCTTATCCTTCTCCACAATAGGGTCTTCAGTGGGCTTCTCTGCAACATCATCCACTATTTCTGACATTGTGACTTCCTCGACGGCCTCTCCCATTGCTTCCGGCTGTGTTGTGCTTGGTTCATCGGCCTTAGAGTTTAAAACTTTTTTTCCACTTCCCAACAAAATTGCCTTAGCTTGCTGATTCCTTCCTGGAATGTTGGTATTTCCCGAAAAACCTTGTTGTGTTGGCTTCTTTAGATTTGTTATCTCAGCTGCCATCTGTGCTAAAGATGTCTCAAAAGTCCTCATTTAAGCCCCATGACTCTGTAAAGTTTGCCCAAATTGATTCATAAATTCTCCTTATTTCTTAATCTGTTGCCCAAATGTGCTCATCAACTCTTGATTCTGCTTTATCACCTGATTAAGAATCTCATTGTTCTTTTCCTCTTCCGACGGTTGTGGTTTGGCATCGGGGTCCTGCAGGAAATTGTTTGGGTCCTTCCATGAATTTTTTTATCTTTCCTCCAAGAATAGTCATTGTTTCTGTACCGCTGTTGCTGGCACATAAATTTCACTTGTGCCTCATCATCAGTGTAGTGACCGTCTCGCAAAAATAGGATTAACTAATGCGGAAGCAAATTATTTGCAGCGGATTACTGAAAATCACTAAAAATTTAAAACATTTTGCAAAGAGATCCTCACATAGGAAATCTTTTCCAACAAGAACCATTGCATAACATTTACATACTGGTTCAAACGTACATAACCTGTACCATCTCTTTTTAGAGATTACATCATCAACTGTCTTATAACCATTATATACAGACAGTATACGAATCTCGAGGCATCAATCCAAAACCTCAGATTGATTCATAAAACATTGACTAAAAACTCTGAGGACCTGAGAGTACAGAGACGACACATAAGACTTTCTAACTATATAACTTGACAGGCAGTATCTCCACCTAAGATATTACTGTTGTCCTTGTTGTCACTGTTGTTGTCTATTCCCTGTAATGAGATTCTACTTCTTTGTCCGCGTCCACCTAAAAACTTGGATCCCATGGGGGTGAGACAATTGTAAATTGCCCCAGCAAGAGATATAACTCTCCGCCAAAACATTGTTATAGCAGTTTATTAAAATAAACTAAGCAGAAGGATTTATATATATATAATTAACAACAGGTAAATCACTTGTATGAACAAAGTGAATTAATCTCCTTTTTCAAGGATAACGTTGCATCTACTCATGGTAGACTCATAGTTCATCCATATACTTGTAATGAATACAATAGATATGAACAACATTAATGAACTACATATATATAACAAAAATGTAACATCAGCCAATGAATTTCCGTATTCAATCCTTAAGAAAACATGTTATATGGCTGATTTCATTTTACAAACACACTTATGCCCTGAGGAGATGAGATATACCGCTCATGCTCCAACTGACCACTGCGAAGTCAAAATCGGTACCATACAAGGTCAATGGAAGAGCCGGATTCCCATGACCTCCCACATCTTGATCAGTGCGAGATCACATGCAGGACATCTTGTGTCTCTACTAAATATAGCTTTCTAGAGTATATTGGCAACTTCGCTATCAGAGTTACAGTGGCGTGTTGCACTCTCTTTGCAGTCGTGAGATTTCATGTTTATCTCCACCGATCCGGCATTAACATTATTGGGAGATGTGTACGTCATCTAACCCAATCATCGGGAGATTCATGATACATCCATCCCAGTTCATATAATGAAGGATTGAGAGATTAAAAGTACATCTCACATCAAATCCTACATTAGGACGTAAGGATATTCGCGTCCATAACCCCAACATACTCAAAAGTATGCTCTCCAGGAGTTCCCTTAGGAAAACCTATTTCACCATCATTTAACTTCTGACAATGATGGATCTATGGTCAGGTCTCTACATGATATCATTATACTTGATTATTTAAGTACATTATGACATTCTTTTAGCATCAGTCAAGTTCTTAAACATAACTTATTACAACAATGCTATAAAGAGACATGTACTACTTTCATCAGATATTTATCAGTCTTTCAAAGACCTTGGGAACTCAGTCCCTCATTTCAAAATTGGGAATTCTCATCCCTTCACATTCTCATCACCATAATCATATGGTTCTGGGTATTCAAACCCTTAACTCATCTTTGAGCATTATTATACCTTTTTCAGGTAACTATCACCTTCAGGTCATCTGACCAAGGCATTCATGATACTTGTCACACAAGCATCACACCTGGCTCACAAGGCCATGAAATATCTTTTCACCTCTTTCTAGGCAACAACTTGCTCATATGACTCATAGAATCCTCACACATTGTTACTTTTACTAAGCAACAACAACATTAAGGCTCATAATTCCAATCAACATTTATTATATAAATGTCATAGCTCAAATCTAGCTATGTTTATTATCTCATCATACCTGCATGGTTGTTAGGCATGATAACAGTCATACAAGATATTCATCACATCATGTGATACAATAGTAACACCATTATTCCTTTTCTAGGAATTAGGGTTTACTATCAAACAAGGCTTATCATTCCCTTTACCCAAGTCTGGGTTAGGGTTCCCCTTCTCTCATTAATTAGGGTTTCATGATTATATAATCTATCCAACCCTTAATTCATTAATCCATACCTCTGGGAAATTCAAAGATATCATATTTAATTATTCAAGAACATTACTTTCATCATATAGCATTAATGATCATCCATTCAAGGTCTGAGTTCATTTCTCATCCTCATCATGGTATGATTATATCATACACATCATTTGGGCTTAACCCCATTTTCAAGGTACATTAATTAACACTGATCAAGGTGCAACAACTCATTACATTTCATTGTAATAGTTGCATAACACACTTCATATGTTTCTTACCCAAATATATTGGATTTGGAGTGTATCCAGGTATATAAACCGTGAAGTGTTGAATGTGATAACTATCATATCTTGATGTATCACTTTCTCATCATTTCAGACTATCTTTAGTTAACCAACTTATCTTGTATTAAGGAATTTCCCTCTTAATACATTCCATCAGTAAACTCTTACCTTTAGCATATAATGCATAGGCCACACATTCGAATTGTCCATCTATTTTTAATGATATGGACTTTTCTAATGCTAAAGACATTGTTTACAATTAAGATACATATAATCAACCACATGAAATGTTTCACCTTTATAAGGTCATTTCTTTTATCTCATCATTAGGATTTCCTTGCATCCTTATTTTAAAATTAGAATTATGATCCATTGTCATATTTCCCAGGATTAGGGCTTTATGTATAATGACTTACATTAGAGTCTCATATTCCTTCACCCTTCTTAGGGCCTCTCATCACAACATAACATCAGAACATTATGTGATGTTAGTTCTTAATCAGGGTTTCTCATAGAATCACCCTCAACTAGGGTTTCACATGGATTCACCCTTAATTAGGATTTCCACTATAGTCACCCACAATTTGGGTCTACAATCCATCTCCATTAGGATTTCATTCAATTATTCATAATTAGAGATTCGCTATTCATCCCAATTAGGGTTTTACATCTCATTTCCCTAAATTGGAGTTTCACACATCACTACCCTAGACTAGGGTTATATCCTCACCCTGGATTAGGGTTACATTTAGAATTTCCCTCAATTAGGGTTAGAATTCAATAACCCTGTCAATTAGGGTATATATTCATAATTAGGGTTTCATGATCTCTCTATTTAAGGATCATACCCTTAATCACCACATGAATTATATTCATGTTATGAATTCATGATAACATCATCTCAACTTGATAAGGTCATATCATCCCTTCAATCAAGTACATACAACTATGAATGACATAGTGTACCAAGTCCTTGATCCTATATGTAATTAGGGTTCATCCCTTAATTGGCACTAATCACTTATGTACTATTAGGGTTTCAACCTTTGTACCTTCAATGATCATCATTACTAATCATCATAGGATCAATTAATCATTCATCATATCTATTCTCAAGAGATTCAATCACCTTGGACCTCCATTACATAAGGTATCCAATTGAATTGATCAATTGAGTCCTCAATTACAACAAGTGTCTAAGTGGATTAACCAATTGAGTCCTCAATCAACTTTGACTACTTGATCCCCAAACGGTCTTGGTCCTTCAAGGTTCAAACGGTTTGAAACTGTTTGGTAAAGGTGGTGCTTGAGACTGTTTGCCCAAGCAAGTAGGTGAAGACCGTTTGCCCAAGTTTGACTTTTGAAACCGCATGGGCACAAACGGTTTGGGACCGTTTGAGTCCAAATGGTCTTGAGACTGTTTGGCCCCAAACGGTCTTGAGACCGTTTGGACTCAAACTGTCTTTAGACCGTTTGGTCCAAACCTCCTCAAAACTGCATGGACCAAAGATGGTCTCAACAACACCAATCGGTTTGGGGTTCTCAATATTGATTCCTTCAATCATTGAATTCATGGAACCAATCATCAATTGGACCTATCCTCATACTTCAATTGAGTTAAATAGGTCAACCTTCAATTGATTTGACCCTCAATTGACCCTAAATTAGTCCTTAATTAGGGTTTGAATCAATTGAATTAGGGTTTGGAATCGATGATCCTTCAACACTAATCAATGCAAGATTAGTTACTTTGAAACCATTGAACCATCATCCAAATTGAACATGACCTGACCCCAAACGGTCTTGAGGTCATTTGGATGACCACAAAACGGTCTTGGGACCGTTTTCCCATCACATCATCAAAATCCAAGTCAACCAATTAGGGTTTGGATCATTGGATTGATCACCAAATCAGCAATTGATTACACTTTAACTTAGTATCATTGGATCATCAATTTCTTAACCATACTCACCCCTAGACCTCCAAACGGTCTTGGGTGACCTCCAAACGGTCTTGAGACCATTTGGATGAGCTCCAAATGGTCTTGAAACCGTTTTGCTCATCCAACCCTTGGATTCTAGTGAAAAATCATTAGGGTTTGAGCTGTTGGGTTGATCATCAAATCAACACTTAATTACAAAGTGATTTGGTACCTTTAGACCTTCAATTGGTCAACTATACTTAACCCCAGACCTCAAAAAGGTCTTGGGTGATCCCCAAACGGTCTTGAAACCGTTAGGGTGATTCCCAAACGGTTTTGAAACCATTTGGGCTAATCAACCCAAAATCTCAAATCAACTCATTGGAATTTCAACACTAATTTCAATTAGGGTTATCCCAATTGATTAGTCTTCATCTCATGATTCCTTGGTAATTAATCCATAAAATTTGGTGAGTCATTAACCAACATAATTATTAACAGGAATCTCTAACGGTCAACCCTTGGTCAACTCACTCAAATGGTTTTGAAACCGTTTGCCCAAAACGTTAAATTAATCAAGCTGAAAAATCAGCACTTAATCCAATTAGGTTTGCCTAATTAATTAGCCATCAACTCACGATTACTTGGGATTTAACCCATAAAATTTTGTGAGTAATTAACCAACATAATTATGAACAGTAATATAAAACAGTCAACTCACTCAAACGGTTTTGAAACCGTTTGCCCAAAAAGTTAAATTAATCAAGCTGAAAAATCAGCACTTAATCCAATTAGGTTTGCCTAATTGATTAGCCTTCAACTCACGTTTCCTAGGGAGTTAACCCATAAAATTTGGTGAGTCATTAACCAACATAATGAGGAATAGTAATCTCAAACGGTAAACCCTTGGTCAACTCACTCAAATGGTTTTGAAACCGTTTTCTCCCAAACGGTTTCAAACTGTTTGCTCTCAAACGGTTTGGTGAAACCGCATGAGCAATTAACTCAAAATTGTATGAACCATGATTTCTTTGGAAAAAGTATCCAAGATGATGTTTTCATCATATAACTTCGTCCCTGAAGTTCTAACAACTTCTTATTTCATGAAATAACCATTTTCAACCAGCAATTAAACAAGATAACGAAGGAATCATTGAAATTGCAAGATTAATGGTTGAATAACAATGAAAAATGGTTCAAGTTATAAAACCCACCTCCAATTGAGCTCAAAAGCTCTATGTCCATGGCAAAAATGTTGTATGCAACTCCTTTCACCATTCCAAGGTTCGTCCTCAAGGTTTGAGTGAAAAGGAATGGTTAGAATTGGAGAGGAGATCGAAATAGGAAGAAATCCATAATTTACTTTTGACTTCCACCATGTAATCAAGGTGAAATGGATCAAGAACCTTACCAACAGGTTGGGGGTTGTCCTCCTGATCCTCCCAAGCTCCCTTGGTCGTTTCCCAAGCAAGGAGAAGAAGTAGGGTCGAAACAGCCTTCCATTTGGCTTGTAAAGGGTCTTTTTATAAGAAATTCAAGGAGAGAGAAAGTGCCTTATAAAAATTCATTTAACCCCAAAAATGTGGCCTCCTCTTCCCCCTTATCTTCCTTAGGGACGAGGCTATCTTGTTTTACTTCTATCCCTCTCAATTATCCATGATTTAATGAAAAACAAATTAAGCACCTCAATTCATATTATATTAATATCCATATGTGAGTGGATATTTCTTTTTCTTATAAAATTGTGTGCGAGTTATCCACTCCCTTGGATATTTTTGTTGTCCTTGAAAGGATCAAGGACGTCACACATACATCTGAATACAACCATTTTAATTTTGGTTGAAGGCCCTTTCATTAATACATTTATTTTTGCCCTAAATCGAATTAGGGTTTCAATTAGGATTAAATATTGATTATTTTAATATCAAGATTCTCTCTCCTCCAACTTAAATCAAATGAGGCGCCCCTCACATTTTATTTTCTCTACATGATGACAAGAATCATTAAGGACCTTATTGAAGTGGTAATTTGCATATTGAACCCTAGGTTTTGGGTAAATTGCACTTTACACCAAAACTAGGTTTTAATGCACAAACATTGCTTTATCAGCTCTTTCTTGGTATTCAGGCTTCCATAAGCCACACCTCAGCATCATCTTCAATCTCATGATTCTTCAACACATGAGGAACATATTATCATGCACAATTTTCACTTAAACCCCTCAACTTGGTTATTTTGCACATTAGTCCAAAACAAACAAAACATTGATTTCAACAATGTTCAAAAAGGACTAGAATTGCAACATAAGTTCCTCTTGAGGCCTAATTACTTTTCATAAGATGAGATTAAACATTTAATCACATTTCTTAACCACAACACCTAGGGTTAAAGTATAACCCAGGTCAGGGTTGTTACAATCAGATTCTCCGTCTTCCTTTGCTAGCAATTTCTTGGCTTATAAGTCCATCTTCTCATTCAGCTCCTTGATGGCCTTTGACTCACCTGCAACTTGAACTTGTTCTAGTGTGTCTCTGTCGCCCCATGATTGCTTTTTGGCCATAGTTTTCAGGATTTCCCAACACCTAGTACCAGTGTTGTTCAAGAAAAAGCCGGAACCTGCTGAGTGTAGATTGCTCCTATCCTGCTCATTTAAAGCAAAGTAGAAGATCTTCACTTGTTTTTCTTTATCTAGCCCATGTTGTGGACACTTCCACAGCATTATCTGAAAGTGCTCCCATGTCTCAGAATATGTCTCCCCAGCTCTTTGACAAAAATTATGAATCTTCCATACTAGGTCATTGGTTTTCTGCGGTGGAAAGAATCTCTCGAAGAAAACCTCGATCATTTGATCCCAAGTCTCGACGGTCTCATCATCAAGGTTATGCAGCCATTCCTGTGCATTACTTGCAAGAGAGCTGAGAAACAACTTCAAATACAGTACCTCCTGTGGAAACCTATCTATCTTGATCATATTGCAATTTTCCACAAAAGTGATGATGTGGGCAACAAGGTCTTCATTCTTCAGCCCGTGAAATGGTTGAGACTTGACCAAATTTATCAGTGTCGGATCAATCTTATATGTTGGAATGTTAATTTCCTGCCTTTTGATCGGCCCCTTTGACACTGATGAGGAAGAAGCCTTTATCTTTTCCCATATTGTCTGTTCCTCAACCATGGCTTCTGGTTCAGAGTCTAAATCTATATCCTCAGGTTGATCTTGAATGTTGTTATCATCGTCGTATGGTCCCAATGGTGGAACTTCTGGTGATGACAGTGTGTATTCTGTGCTACACGTCTTCACCATGCACTAGTACCTTCAAGGTAATAAAGTGATTAAGTACAATGCTAGATGATTATTAAATATGAAATATAAACGATGAATTTCAAGAATAATAATAAAATGAAATGTGGCCTAGAGTGGCCGCTTGTAGCACTCGTAGTGCCGACAGTTTCCGTGTCCCTGACAACGGCGCCAAAAACTTGACACGTTTTTACTATGCGTATAATGCAAGTGCACGCGTCAGAGTAATATAGGCCTTTGTGAAGCCCGAGTCGAACATAGGGACACTGAATTGTTGGTAGACTACTTACTAACTACTCACGATCAGCTAGACCAATTTAAAAGGTTTGAGAGTTGATTGAAAAAGAAAATAAAAAGAAAAGAAAACAACTCAATCGATTAAATGTTTGGTTTAATCAATTTAAACTGGAGTCTTTAGGATTGCGGTTTCACCACTTTAATTCCCAAATTTTTTTAATCTTCCATTTCCTCACTTCATCATATGAAACTCCTAGAATACCAATTTATGTATTTATCCACTCGTCTTTAGATACTGAAGATGATCAAGAAGGTGAAGAAGAGGGACGTCGGCGACATCATGTGTGGCGGTTTAATTACTTTGATTGCATAGAAACTTGACGTTGATTTGATAGGGCTTGAGGCTGCACCAGGCAGAAACCTGGTAGATATTCAGTATCTTCTCTCTGCAGGCTTGATCTCAAGGGTTCCCAACTGCAAAAACAAGTTCCGTCAGTTCTTCGATGAAGATCAGTATGTTGACCTTCCAGATCCTAAGCATGTCACCTTAGAGAACAAGGATAACTAGAAAGTCCTGCTGGCCACTGATGAGGAGATAGCAGCTACCCAAGCTGCTGATGATACCAGGCAGGTCCTTCTGACCCTTCTGCTTCTTCTACTCCACCACCTCCCAGGCTCTCATCGAAATAATTTCTACATAATTACCCTAATTTGTCTCCTATTCCGGGTCTATAGTTAGAATTGTTCGCTTTCACGATATAATTCACTACCTAAATCTAGTTCGGTTCCACGGTAGTAGCAACCTATACCCTAAACTAGGTGCATTAAGATCCTACTCTGGGTTTCCACCATTCATTGCCTTGTTCAAAGGATTTATTAGTTAATGTGATTTTCGTCTCTTTTCAACTGTTAATTCTTCTTTCAAAGTAATTAAAGGCATTAGATTACCATTAGGGTGATCAATCATAATGGTATAAGGGAGAAAATGAAATCATACTATGAATTTGAGAGACAAATTATGATGAACTATATAAAAATATAATACAACGATTACCCGGGCTACTCTCAGTCCTAAAGACAAAGGGGATTAGCCCCGCATGTTCATCTCAATGAAAAACAACATGAGGGAAAAAGAAGACATGGAGAAAACGTGGATGGATATTGTGTAACCCCTGAACGGAGGAGATCTGGGCATTCCTCGGTGTAGGATGAGCGTTCTACATCCTTCCGGCAGTGGAAAACTCCTTCGACATCCTTTGGATCGGTCGGGGCATGGTTCTCGGCTCCTTTCTCTTCTCCTCTCCTCCTTGAGACTTGTGCAGTGGCTAATGACATGATAGATTTCTTAGGGCCGCCCTAATTAGGTATATGCACCACTTTAGGTCGCCCAAAAATCACCACCGTACGATTAGACATGATCTTTAGCAACACCTGATCTGACGACATCGATACCATCGATGCGGGTCGATGGTATCGACCCCCTAGGGTAGTGAAACTCCTATTTCTGGGGTCCTCTCTAAAGATGGCTCAATACCATCGACGAAGTGTCGATGGTATCGAGTTGTCGATTCATGGAATGTTGTTGTCATCTTGATAGCATCGACAGTTAGTCAATAGTATCGACTCTTTAAACATCACTTTTTCTATGAAATCCGTTGCTAGAGCTCATTCTGCTGAGGCAAGCTCGATACCATCGACGTGTGTCAATGGTATTGATGGGCTCTTCTTCTTCTCTGACAAAGTCACTGTGGTCAGGTTGATAGTATCGACCTTCCGTCGATGGTATCGACGGATCCAGATATGCGAACTGCCTAAAACAAAGAGAAGAATACCAATCAAATTTGATAAATATGATCATTCATACAAAATCAGGTGAAATAAGGTAAATTTGATGCGTTACGAGATTATAGGCTAAAAGAAGTGAATCATGCGAAATTAGTCAAAAATATGACAAGAACACACATAAAACCAATACAAACAAGCCTATGAAAATGACTTAAAATCCTCGCATCAATACACCATCAGTAGTGACCATTAAGTCACCATAGGTTGTTAGATCAACACTCTATTCATTAATCACCGTCAAATATCAAACTAATATCACCATTGATTGATAGCATCATTAGGGTACTTAGTTGTTAATCACTAAGCTTCTAATTAGGCCAACACCTGGCCTAATGGGTTAACATTAGTTGAAACCGTTGGTCACCACTATCAGTTGTCATGAAGACAACACCATCGGTTGTTGCAATGGTACCACCATCGGGTCATGTGTTTATAGAAGAAATCAACTTTAAACCCTAAAATTGACCATTTGTTGGTAGGTGTTTCGCACCATAGGTTGTAAAACCAACCTGATCTAAGTCATATCATACCTTAGTAATAATGTACACATGGTCATAGGTTTATCTAGAACTGAAATCAGAATAGGGAACATTATAAAAATTGAAATCCAAGTAAAGCATAGCTTTTTAGTGCATGGATCATCTTCTAAAAAGCAAGAACATGAGCTAGCAAGCCTATGGTAAGAAATAAACGTGGAGCAAGTTATAAAACTTGACTCTAATTAGAATATAAACTTCCAAACATAAGAAAACATGATCAGGTATGGTAGAAAATCCAAGCATAAGTTGTGAACTCTTCCATCTAGCGTCTTTCTTCATCAATTGAGCAAACCCACAACATAAGGAGAAAGAAAGGTAGGGTTTTAGAGCTTTAGAGCAATTTCTACCGTGGAGCAGCAAGGTTCCGACTTGAAGAAATATAGGAGGAAGGATAAAAATGAAATAAATGGAGGAAAGAAGGGTATTCTTACTCTTTTAGGTCAAGATCACTAGAAGGAAGCTTTTTAAACCCTAAAAGGAAGTCAATTACAACCCTAGATTCTTTTTCCAAGAAGATCCCCACTTTCTTCTTCCGTGAATAGGAAATTTGTACCAGCATAGAGGGAGAATGATGTTCATAGAAGGAGGGAAGTGTTGGAGATAAAATGGCTCATTTGGGTTCTTAAGGATAAGTATATGAAACTTTAAGATAAAGAAAAAGAAAAAGTTGAAGTTCTAGTATCTTTCCAAGTGTCCATGGCCTTAAACTATTAAGAATATACAAGCACACACACAAGAAGATCCCCCACCGTCCATATATACCTGATTAGATCTCCTTTTTCTAATTTCCAAGCCAATCAAATAATTCATTAGTTGGCAGCTACTAAAGGTAGCTCATCCATGAAGGGGTAAATCCTAAAATACCCTTGAGGAAAACACCTTCAAACCATGTCTCAACTAGGATCCTAATGGCTATAAATACTCAATAATGATAAGATAACATCTAAGGAACATAATCTATGTGACAAATTGCAATGAAAACCCCTCAATTGGGTAAATTGTAGAAAAGTCCAAAATGTACATAAAATTGCATAACTTGCTCAAACAGTGTCCAAGTTGGACCAAATTTGAAACTTAAGCTTGTATTATGATTTCAAAGCAAAGCACAAGGTTAAGGGTTCTAAGCATTCAATTATGGTAATTAAGCTTATTCAACTCATTAAGCAAGTTTAGGGGCTTTACAACTATAAACCCCTAACAGGAATTTCGCCCCCAAAATCCAAGGTAAACAAAGATGGGTACTTCCTTTGCACCTCATCCTATTACCTTCACATGGTTACTTGCATATCATGGTGATTTCACATCATTCATGCATATCTCATCTTGGATCAGCACAAAAACCCCACCTAAGAAGACATTTTCAATATGGAATGTAAAAACTTATTGTGTCTCCTGTACAACTCTAGTAGTAATGTTCAACTTTAAACTCTAGATATCATCCTAAAATTATATATATTGTATCAACACATTACTCAAAATTCATACTTTCTAGCTTTTTACCAATCATGGCATGTGTCCGTCCTTAAAGCATAAAAAAGGCGATGTATCCATCCTTTTTTTCTTCTTCTAGATACACTGACACTTTTAAAGGAACACGGTATCACATGTCTATTGACCAACAAACCATCTATCCTTGATAGTGGTCTTGTCCATCCTTCACTAAACCATACACAATATTATATAATCACTTTTGTTTTTCCTTCCAAACAACATTTAGAGGGTCATCATCAACTCTCTCTCTCTCTCTCTCCCTCTCTTTAAGGGGGAGGAATACTTGGAATGTTCATTTAGTAAACATCTCCAACCTTCACATACTTCCCATATGGTTGATACATCTTGGATACTAGTATTCATTACCTTGGTATCCACCTCATGTGCTATAAGGAACTCACAACCTTATCTCATCTACTTTTACCAACATAACATATATCATGACATATAAGAGGAGTCTTCCTAATTATTGGAAGGCTCAAAAGAAAACTCATCACAAAATTTATGATCTTGGAACCATAGTCCAAATAACCTTATGCTATAATAAGCTATCCACCCTCATGTTTACAACGAATCGACACATACAAAGTGACAATGATCCACTTGAAATTTGTTCCCTAGAAAAGAAAGACACAATGGAAAACAGACTTCCCACATCATAGAAACATTGTTCAAGGGTCACTAGAAAAAAGGTAACCAATTCTATTTTCATTATGCAGGTTACAACTTCTTATGTATCATTTTACCTTTTTTATATTGGGTTCCTTACCATTAGCATAGGAATCATCATGATTAACATATCTCATTACTCCATCCTTGATGACTATTTATCCCACTAGGGTATGTTATCTTATTTTATTATGTTATTCAACCACTTATCAACAGGTAAAACGTCATCTTCTTCATTTTCTTCATTAAATAGGGATCATCTTCCTTAATCTCTTTCACATTCCGTGCTGATTTAACTTTAAAACTTACACATAAAGGTTGGTCTGAGATTAACTCAGGTTCCACCTTATTTCTTTGTCATTGCTCCCATTCATCTTCTCATTTTATACTTATCATAGGAGTTATATCCATTTTATAAGGATTTCATACCTTGAATCAATTTATAAGAACAAACTTATCTATCTTTTACTTTATTATCTTGTTCAATTACATCTTCAAGAACTCCTCTTTTTCTTATTTGTATTCAGATTTAGATTTCATGGTGTTGTATCTTTCTCTTATAGTTACCAACAATTCAAGTTTTGATAGATAATGATGTAATTCTCATATTCTCTTGAGGTAATATTGAGTTATATGTAACATTATTTTTTGATTCATTGTACTCTTTAGATTGTTTCAAAATGACTACTTGATTAGAGCAATAAAAAAGATAACAATCTATAAATTCCATACTCACCTTTTCTTCAATAATTGAATACCTGACCAGGGCACCCAAGTATTGAGATTAGGCGGTATGCACCATGTTTTTGTGTCATATTCTTAACTTAGACATCATCCTAGTCCTAAGTCCTAGTGTCCCTATAAACTCAGTGAACTTAAAGTTCTGATATCAACTTTTGAGAACTCCTTACACTAAATGAGATTACTTAAAACATAAAACACAATCAATCACCAATTAACCACATACCCAAAAATATGGGTAAATTAAAACCAATTTCAACATCAACACCCGCTCAGAAACATTTTCCTAAGAGCCCAATATCTTTCTTGTATCCATACTATGACAAGAATTTAATACCAATTGTTCTATCACCTTAGCCACAACGTATATACACAGTTTAACAATATTTGTATATTGCACACAAACAAGCATTAACATGCTAATAAAATTTTGATTCATTTGAAACACCATATACAAACTTTTCCTGCCCAAACCTGAGAGTACAAGGATGACTCTAGGACATGCTAGACATCTAATCACATTTTCTCATAGATTCATTACTATAGCTCCTCTTTGCTGCCACAAGTTTGTTTTCGTCACTTCCAATTACCTAAAAATATGTAATGAACCACAAGGGTGAGACCCATGTCCCTGCAAGAGATATAACCTCCAACAATGCTTATTGATTACAACATTTTAAATAATTAAATAGTTTTACGAAGTTTAATCAGATATAACAAATAGGCTCAGCAACACTGATGATTAACAAAATACATAAAGGAGCTGATAGAAATTATCATCATTAAGCTGACTATCACCATTTGACTTATTAACCGTATAAGACTAGCATATGCATAACTAGCATAAGCAAGTCTAGTAGCATACCATCTCTATTAACATGAATAAGTCTAGCGTCATACGCACATCTAACAACATTAGCATGTCTAACAGTTTGAATAGATCAATATCATAAGTAGAGCTAACAACATAAGCATGAGTATTTGCATAAGCATGATTAGTAGTATAGGCATTTCTAATTACAGAGGCATGGCTGGCATGCTAAACATAACTAACAATAGGATATAGCTAGCATCATAACTATAATCAGCAGTAGTATAGATATCAAATAAGCATGTCTACTGTATATACACATTTACAATCTTAAGCATATCCACAACATAAGTATATCTACTATCTCTTAATTTCATTAAGAATCATCTTTATGTAAAGAGAACAAACAAGGGTTTTCATCCAATGTGAAGCGTCATGTATAACCCTAAACATATATGCTATATGGATGTATTACATCTTTTAATATGTCATGGAGAGTTTGAGTCCTACCACCCAAAGTCCAACCGACCCCTACGAAGGGATATTTGGTTACGTACAAGATTTTGGGGTGTTGGTATCCTAAGATCTCTTCCCCTCGGTCAGTACAAGTAAAAAGGCAGTGACATATCAGTCAAAGCTTCCACTACAATGACATATAGTCAAGATGCTAACCACTAGTTCACCCTTGGTATAGGTTACAGTACTAGAAACTACAGTATACACAACCCTCTAATCTGAGGTACAACCACAGTTGTACTCAATCACATCAAATGTCTGAGGCATGACCATAGCCATCCTCCATAACCTGCATTGTTGATGACAAGGATATATCCTCAACTTGCCACCCCAACATACTCAATAGTATGTGCTCCAAATTTCCCTTAGAAATACTCATTTCACCATCCAGCAAGTTCTGACACTGAAGATGGCTCTACGACATAGGGCACTACATGATTAGAGTTGCACTTGATTAGTTATGCCAATTGGGTGAATTAAGGCTGCATCAAACAAGTGGACATACAAAACCTAATTCACTTCTAGCAAGCATATAAATATCACTACTTCAAAAGATATAAAATTTCTCATCTCATCATCACATGGTACTATTTACTTGCCATTCATGAGACTACACTAGTCATCATATTATCACAAGATATAAATCCTTTTCACAATATCACATGGTATTAACCCTTATCAACATAAGAGGATTACAGCTCATTTAGGGCTCAACCATGCCCAAAGGTCATTAAGACCATCATATTATTCCCTGCAAGATCATCATTATCTTTGCATGCCTTATAACAAGGCTCAACATCATCACTTACATATAATACACCAGATCAGCACAATATTGCATTAATGAACTAGGAGATATTTATAAACAATCATAGTAGGGTTATTTTAAAATTATGACACTAGTACAGAAATGACGTTTAACGTCACATTTGATGTCGTCGGTTGTTTCATAAAAATCGACACCAATAGTCTATGACGTAGGCTTATAAACTCAACTGACACCTATATGTGAAGATCGGCTGATTTACAAAAGACACAGGTATCACTTTTCTTTAGCGTCTGTTGTTAATAAACCAAACTGACATCCAAAATCACCCGCTAAATACAATTTTTAAGCAAAAAAAAATTGGCTCAAAAATTTTTATATTCGGCGTCGATTGTGCAAAATCTTACGACACATGTTTCGTACCAAGCCCCACAAAAGTTTTTATCCCCTCATATGTCGTCAGTTTTTGCTAAAGAACTGACGACTAAATATACTTCATTAGGAAAAAATTCATTGGCTTATTTATCGTCAGTTTTAGTAGAATAACTGACGCCGATAGTTAACTTATGAGCACCACACGAGCCAAACTCTTCCCCTTCACTATTTAGTTCCCGATCTTCTCCTTCCATATCTAGGTCTGGCAATTTTTCTGCTGCCTCCCTTCTTTGCTCACCGCCTCTGCGAGCCTCCACAATGA
>OY856415.1:553631299-553641299 GCA_963693085.1 Alisma plantago-aquatica | reverse complement strand
GTTCTAAGAGGTCAAGAGGGTTGCTGAGCCCCGTTTGTGATGAAGTGGATAAGTTACAGGAAAATCTGTCTAAGAAGCACAAGAGATCTGTGAAGAGGTGTGGTTGTGGAGCCATGATCCGATTCACACTAGACAAGTCCTCATCTACGTGGGTTGTGACTGCCTTTGTTGAGGAACACAACCACGATCTTGTTGATGATGCACATCTCCGTTACTTGAAGTGTAACTCATCTCTTAATGAAACTCAAAAAGATATGCTTTCTTCCATGAGCCAAGCTAACATACCTGTATCGAGACAAATTGCATTGATGGCATCGGAGTCTGGTGGTTATGAAAATCTGACATTTACTAGCAGACAAGCTCATGGACACATCAGTAGCAAGAGGAAAGAGGCAGCTAAATATGACGTCGACATGGTCTTGGATCGGTTTGCCAAGTTTAAGGTACTCGATCAGAAATTCTTCTATACATACCAAAATGATACTGATTGTTGCTTGACTCATCTTTTTTGGGCTGATCCTGTTTCCGTTGAAGACTGTGGGTTGTTTGGTGATGCGATAGTGTTTGACACCACCTACCGCACTAACAAGTATTCAATGGTTTTTGGAATGTTTGGTGGTGTTGATCACCATCGCAAGACGGTCTTGTTTGCTTCAGCTCTTATGATTGATGAGAAGTACGAGTCATTTGTATGGGTTTTCAAGCAGTATCTACTTTGTTTTGGCAAAGAGCCAGTGTCCATCATAACCGATCAAGACCCGGCTATGAATGCTGCTATCCTTACTGTTTTTCCGAACTGCAAGCATCGGTTCTGCAGCTGGCACATCCTACAAAAGCTTCCCTCTAAGCTTGGTGGTGTTCCTAACAAGGAGCAGATCATAAGCTCCTTGAATGATTGCGTGTGGAATGTGGATGATGTTGGCACCTTTGAAGAGAAGTGGCATTCTGTTGTTGAAGCTTATGGTCTGTCGTCTATTAATTGGTTGTCTGACATGTATGTTATGCGTTCGGATTGGGTCCCGTGCTATATGCAGTCTTCCTTCTTCGCAGGCATGAGGACAACGCAAAGGAGCGAGAGCTTGAATGCGTTCATTAGAAGCCATGTGAACAGTAAGAAGACTTTATTTGAACTTGTATGCTCATTGGAGACTGCTTACTCTCATGTACGAGAGATTGAAAATTTCAAAGACTTTGAAGACGAGTATAGTAATCTCCCTTTGTCATCACTTTGGCCTTTGGAGGAGCAGATGAGAGGTATATACACAAAGTCAATTTTTAAGATATTTCAGAGTGAGGTTCATCAAAGCATGATATACAATGTAAAGGAATCTTCAGAAGGTGTGTTTGAAGTGTATCGCGTTGGTGGCCTTGGATCTGCCCGCATTTTGAAGAAGAATCCATCGAGTGAGATTGTTTATTGCAACTGTTACATGTTGGAATTCAAAGGTATACCTTGCAGGCACATCCTGTCCTATTTGAAGAGTCGTGACTTTTGCACTCTTCCCGAGCCATACATATATAAGAGGTGGACCAAAGGCTACAGAGAACATCCTTTGATATTTGGTAAAGATGCAGTTAGTCATCTATCCACTGGGAGGACTCTTAAGCTTGTCTCTGCCTGCAATTCTATTGTGAACATAGCGTGTAGGAACAATGCTGTAGATATTTGCCATGAAAAACTGCTTGCATTGCAAAAGGAGCTGTTAGATTTGGATGTCTCTGGTAGTTGTGGAGATGCAGGTGCTGGTGTAACTGCTTCAAATACAGCTTCTTCTTCAGCTGTCAAGGTTAATATCCCCAATGTTTGTAAAACTAAGGGGAGACCCAAATCCACAGATGTGAGGTTTAAATCTGGAGTTGAGATTACACAGTTTAAAAGAGAGAGGCAGTGCAAGAATTGTTTAGAGTTTGGTGTTAACCATGACAGCAGGAATTGTCCTAAGAAGTAGTGCATCATATGATTGGGATTTGCTGCTACTATGTATGCTGCTCGTGTTCTGGTGATCTTGCTGTTGTTATTGATGTATATGTGGTTCTATCTTTTTTATTGGAGTTTGTAGTGTGTTTGTGAGGCATGTTCAAATTTGTAATGGGGTTGTTCTTTTTGTGTAGTTTTATGAAAGTGAGTTTGTAACTTTCTAAGTACTTCACTTGTGTTTGTAATCTATCTTTGTGTTACCTTGTGCTCCAGCAATTGTATGTATACTTTGAATATGTTATAAAGAATGTTTTCTGATCAATTGTTATTCTTTTTGAATATTATGTGTTTGTCTCTGTGTACAATGGATACTATTACTGTTGTCACAATTACTCTTATTGCTGTCATAGTTACTCGCAGTGGGTTGTCATTAACTCTTATTGCTGTTAGAGTTACTCACAGGGTTTTCCAAGTTACTCCCGTGCCTTTTCCAGTTACTCGAAGTGGTTTTCCAGTTACTCGAAGTGGTTTTCCAGTTACTCGAAGTGGTTTTCCAGTTACTCGCAGTGTTTTTTCCAGTTACTCGAAGTGGTTTTCCAGTTACTCGCAGTGTTTTTCAATTACTCGCAGTGTTTTTCCAGTTACTCGAAGTGGTTTTCCAGTTACTCGCAGGGTTTTCCAGTTACTCCCGTGCTTTTTTCAGTTACTCGCAGGGTTTTCCAGTTACTCCCGTGCTTTTTTCAGTTACTCGCAGGGTTTTCCAGTTACTCCCGTGCCTTTTTCAGTTACTCGCAATGGTTTTCCAGTTACTCCCGTGCCATTTTCAGTTACTCGCAGGGTTTTCCAGTTACTCCCGTGCCATTTTCAGTTACTCGCGAGATTTCTTCAGTTACTCGCAGGGTTTTTCAGTTACTCCCGTGCCTTTTCCAGTTACTCGCAGGGGTTTTCAGTTACTCCCGTGCCTTTTCCAGTTACTCGCAGGGTTTTCCAGTTACTCCCGTGCTTTTTTCAGTTACTCGCAATGGTTTTCCAGTTACTCCCGTGTCATTTTCAGTTACTCGCAGGTTCATCCAGTTACTCCCGTGCCTTTTACAGTTACTCGCAGGGTTTTCCAGTTACTCCCGTGCCTTTTCCAGTTACTTGCAGAGGTTCTCCAGTTACTCGCAGGGGTTGTTCAGTAATAGTAGGAGAAAAATGAGTACGGGAGTCTGTTGTACAAAAAGTAACTCTAGAAGAGAGAGCACAGAGCTATAAATAATTGCAGTGATGTGTTGTCAGAATAACCCACAGTATGCTGGCATCTTTGCAACCCAACAGTAAAGAGCACTGCTGTCAATAATTGCAGCACCAACAACACAGACCATTACTGTCACTGTTGTCAATAATTGCAGCACCAACAACACAGACCATTACTGTCACTGTTGTCAATAATTGCAGCACCAACAACACAGACCATTACTGTCACTGTTGTCAATAATTGCAGCACCAACAACACAGACACCATCTCCTTCCTCCCCTTACAAGATATAACTGAAAAACACAGACACCATCTCCTTCCTCCACGGCACCATCTCCTTCCTCCCCTTACAAGATATAACTGAAAAACAGCGGGTGGCTTTCAGATCTGCAACATCTCCATCCTCCACGGCACCATCTCCTTCCATCTCTTCTTCATCAGCAACTGCTCCGGTTTACAACACAGTGGGGGGCTTTCAGATCTACATCATCTCCATCCTCAACGACACCCTCGAGGTCTACTTCTTCTTCTGTGACTGTTACGGTCTCCATAAGGTACAATTTTACATTTCTTCAGATCCCCTTTTAGATTTCTTCATAAGGTACAATTTTTCAGTAGCACCCCCTTTGACCATCTCCTCAGATCCCCTTTAACATTTCTTCACAGCCTACCATGGAGCCATTCATCCAGCCAATCAACTACACCCTCGATGACAAGACAGTGGAATCCATTCTACTTCCTATAGAATGGAACCATCTCCATTTTCAGATCAAACCAGGAAAAACCACCTTCCTAATTGGAAACCAGTCTTTCCAGATAACCCTTATGCAGAATAAAAACGGGTCACTTTCAACTGCTAAGGGATGGAAAAGGATGATCGCACAGCTCAGTCTTCGCAAGGGTTGGATCATCTACCTCAAGCCAACTGATCACCAGACCATCACAGCATGGATCACAGATCAGTTCTTAGAAAAACCAACTGAGCTTATCCCTCTCTTCAGAATGCCTGGCGATGAAGTATACTCTGGATCGGAGGACTCTGCAGATCAGCTCTTCGTTAGGGACATATACCAAGCAGAACCGGGATCAGCTGTAAATCCCATTCAGTTTGCAGAAGACACTGCTTCTTCGTCTGTCCAGCGTTCCAGTCACAAGTAGATATTTGATTTTTATGTTCAGTTAATGTACCTTCTTTACAGCCGATCTGGCTGTATTTTTATGTATTTTAAGTTCAGTTGTTGGACCTTATTTATTTTCGATCTGGTTGTATAATATATAACTTTTAGATCTGGTTGTGTAATATTTTCGATCTGGTTGGACCTTATTTTATGTATATATTTTTATGTATTTTAAGTTCAGTTGTTACTCGCAGCGTTGGTTCAGTTACTCGCGAGATTTCTTTAGTTACTCGCGAGATTTCTTCAGTTACTCGCAGGGTTTTTACAGTTACTCGCGAGCTTTGTTCAGTTACTCGCGAGATTTCTTCAGTTACTCGCGAGATTTATTCAGTTACTCGCAGGGTTTTTACAGTTACTCGCGAGCTTTGTTCAGTTACTTGCGAGATTTCTTCAGTTACTCGCAGGGTTTTTCAGTTACTCCCGTGCCTTTTCCAGTTACTCGCAGGGTTTTTCAGTTACTCCCGTGTTTTTTCCAGTTACTCGCAGAGGTTCTCCAGTTACTCGCAGGGGTTGTTTAGTTACTCGCCAGCTTTCTCCAGTTACTCCCGTGCCTTTTTCAGTTACTCGCAATGGTTTTCCAGTTACTCGCGGGCTTTCTTCAGTTACTCGCAGGGTTGTTCAGTTACTCGCGAGCTTTACTCAGTTACTCGCGAGATTTCTTCAGTTACTCGCAGAGGGTTGTTCAGTTACTCGCAGGCTATTTTGAGTTACTCGCAGTGTTTTTTCCAGTTACTCGGAGCGGCTGTGACAGTTACTCGCAGGCTATTTGAGTTACTCACAGTCCCTTTTCAGTTACTCGTAGTCCTTTTTCAGTTACTCGCAGCATTTTTTCAATTACTGGTAGTGTTCAAGCAGTCCTTTTCCAGTTACTCGAATAGTTTGTTAGGTTACTCAATCATTTCAGTTACTTGTAGTAGTTTCAAGATGTACACAAGTAGCAGCAAGAACATTAAGCCAAAATATAAGTGCAAAATCGATATATGTTCAAGATGACATGTACAGCAAGATCAAATGTACATTAAGATCAGTTGTAAATTCAATAGCAGATGTACATTCAGAAATACACAGATTATACAACAATGAGTAACTGAACAACAGCTTATACAAAAGCAGCTATACACTTGTTGTATCTTCATTCTTTTTTGTTTCTGGTTGTTTATCAGCTTCAGCTTTTCCTACATTGTTATCAGCAGATATATCTTCTTTCATCTCTTCGATTTCAGCTTTTTCATCGTCTTTTGGAGGCTGCAGCTGCCCCCTTGCCATCATTCGTTGAAAAATATCAGCCCTTATTGATGGTATGTCTTTGCAGGTGAAGTCCATAGGTTTACAATTTACTAGGCACTCTAGGTACTTCATGACAAAGATCCCACAGTCAAGTGAGTCTTCTTCCTGCTGTGGGCAGATCGGGTAATCCCTTTTCCACTGCGACAATTGGCTTCCCTTTTCAGGTGCACCCCTAAAGAAGTCGTGCACTATACCCACCTGCATTAAAAAAACAAGACATTTATTCATCATCAATTAAAGATCAGTAATCTTTTCAATCCACTTATAATGGACTTAATTTTTATAGATCACTTACCCATCTATTGAACTCCTTTCTTGAGTTGCTACTCCAACTCATTGAATTATAGGACCGGTGTGCTCCATCCCTGAAACTTGCTTCGTACAAGTGCCAGTGGTTGTCGTTGTTTAGTATTGTGAACACCGAGTCCATTGTGTCCCAATCTTTCATTGGAATGTTGAATAGTGGAGATAGCATGTCTATTTGTTCCAAGGTGATGTCCTCAATATTAAATGATAGCTTTTGCTGCAAATGTAGAGTATAAAAACCACATATATAAGTTTCAGTTTGTGTTTCTATATTGTAATTTCATGTAAATTTGTATACAAAGTTTATTTATCTTACCGGAGCATAAGTGCTCATGCAGTGCCACGTCAATCCCTTCTTCCTCCGCTTGCTTGTGCTCTCCTTGAGCATCTGTACAAAGCAGTCGAGAACCTGAATAAAACCAAAAGAGTTTAGCAAGCCAAATTATCTATTTTAAAGAGTTAAACTACATTCTTGTTTCTTACAGGTGAATGTGTCATTTGATCCTTGTACAGGAGGGCGGCGAGGTCCTTCCCCGTGCACCAAGTGTCTTCACTGAATTTCCATTCTCGTTTTAACCTGCAAATTATTTTTATAGATGTTATACATGCGAGTTGGATACAGAAAAATTAATGTGTTATCATTTTACATTTGACAATAACTAATTCCATTACATTTTTTCTATGTTGTCCATGAAGTGATGGACAATATCTTTTGCTTCTTTTGTTTTGAAATGTTCAAAACCTATGAAGTTTGACATCTTGTGCTGTCAACAACAATATAGAAAACCATGTTAGAATCAATCTTCATTTTTCCAAAGTTATTTAAGAATTTCTGTCAGTTACCCAAGTATTACTCTCGGTTACTCATTCATTATGTTCAGTTACTCAAGAATTACATTCAGTTACTCATGCATTATGTGCAGTTACTCAAGCATTACATTCAGTTACTCAAGCCTTACGTGTAGTTGCTCAAGCCTTACCTACAGTTACTCAAGTATTAGGTTCATTTACTCAAGCTTTAGGTTCAGTTACTCAAGCATTACTTGCAGTTATGATATACTTGAAAGGATATGAGAATTACCTTTTCCTCCCTTCTTTTCTTCACATTTTTCTCTATGCTTCCTATCTTTGGCTCTTCAATCGTCTTCTTCCTCAATCTTCTTCTGGGCTTCTTCTGCCCTTCTTCTTCTGCTACCTTCTCCTGCTGTTGGCTCACTTTTTTTTGTTTCTTTTGTTCTGCCTCTTCCGCAGATTTTGGTTCTTCAGAATTGGTGTCATTTGTTTCTTTTTTCTCTTGTTCTTGTTTCTTTTGGTCTGCATCTTCTGCAGAACTATTGTCTTTTGTTTCTTTGTTCTCATATTCATCAACATTTTTACCGTCCTCACTATGATCTTCTGATTCTACGTATTTTCTTCTGAGGGTTAGCCTTCTTCGTTTTGTCGGTTGGGCGACATCCTTTGTCGGTGAGTCTTTTTGTTTATCTACATTCACCGAGACAAAACCCTCAGAAAATTCCTGGAATCCACTTCCAGGTGACTGTGATTTATTACCCTCATCTTCCCACTTTCTTTTTAGGTTTTTGTTTTCTTCTTCTAACTTGGCTATTCTTTCTTCTAGCCTTTTATTCTCCAATTGCAGTTCTGTGAATTTATCAACACTTATTCTTGTGCAGATCTCCTTATGTATTTTGAGCTCCTCCTCCAACATTTTTATTCTTGTCTCCAGGGTGGAGGTGTAAATAGTGTCTCCCTCTTCAATGATTGGTTTTGCTGGTGCCTCAGTGGTTGTTGGCGTACTTTTTTCTGGGATGTCATTCGATGATTTTGCAGTATGCCAATCATCTCCCTTGTCTACCACTATCATTTGACATACCTGTCCAAAATATAAAAAAAAATAATGTGTTAATCGCAGAGGGTTGTCCAACATATAAAAAAAAATAATGTGTTACTGTAGAGGGTTGTCCAACATATAAAAAAATTATGTATTACTGCAGGCTATTTTGAGTTACTCGCAGATGGTTGTTCAGTTACTCACAGGCTATTTTGAGTTACTCGCAGTGTTTTTTGAGTTACTCGCAGTGTTTTTTGAGTTACTCGCAGTGTTTTTTGAGTTACTCGCAGTGTTTTTTGAGTTACTCGCAGGCTATTTTGAGTTACTCGCAGTGTTTTTTGAGTTACTCGAAGTGTTTTTTGAGTTACTCGCAGTGTTTTTTGAGTTACTCGCAGTGTTTTTTGAGTTACTCGCAGAATTTTTTGAGTTACTCGCAGTGTTTTTTGAGTTACTCGTAGGCTACTTTGAGTTACTCGCAGGCTATTTTGAGTTACTCGCAGTGTTTTTTGAGTTACTCGCAGGCTATTTTGAGTTACTTGCAGTGTTGTATATTAGATTTTGTAAGAAAGATTAGATAATCTTACATCCTTAGGCTCCACTTTCGCTAATTCCATCAATTTCTCGACCGGCGCAGCCCACTTCTTTATCCTTGGTTTGGAGTCATGGAATGTTGGCTTTGCCATCTTTGTCATCTCATATGCCCAAACCTGCATGTAATATATAGAAAATATAATGCATATGTTACTGAAACCCCATAGTCAATATTGTATCAATGTAGTTGAAAATGATTTTATTCACTCACGCATAGGCACATGACACACCCTGTTGTGTACAGGGTGTTTTTAGACCCTTTTTCTCCTTTCCTTCTTAGCTGGACATTCTCCTTTAGCATCTTCATATTCTTGAAGATACTCCCATGCACCAGCTTTGCCCAATTCATCTGCCCAGTGGCAGTTACATTATCTAGGTAGTGGATAATGTAGATTGGTGCGCAATAGCTAGTGTCTGGGATTAGGAATGTTGCCAGCAGGTGCAACATCCACGCACGACACATATTTGTATTGTCTGCTGGATTGTTGGTCTTGGCATATTCCTGCCAAAGTTTTGTTAAGTTGTCCTTATGCAGGACATCTTTTTCTCTCAATTTCTTTGATGTCTCACCTTCATTTCTATATTTACAAGTCTCCTTCGCAAACTCTTGCCATATCGACTTTACTATGGCAGAATCTTTTATTTGTGTTATATCTATACCTTTGCTGGGGATACCTAGAATTATCCCCACGTCATCTACTGTCATCCTTCTTTCTTCTCCCTCGGCCAGCAAAAATATGTCTTCATCGACATATCTATCAATTAAATCCTCTAACAAGCCTATGTCAACTGCAAGATTTGGCATATTTATGAGGGTTGCAAAGGCTGTTGAGCTCAGCATCATAAGTTGTTCCTTTGTATAAACCATGCTCTTGCTTGTATTGTTGTAGCTCTTTAAGGAGCACCTGTGGTACAATCTATTTACTCCCACTGCAAACATATCAAAATTTATCGTTAGAGCTCATTGTTTATTTTGTAAAAGCTATTTAATAAACTGTAAGTAACTGAAAATTAAAACTATTACAAATCCATACAATCTTACCTTTCTCTTTAGCCTTTTCCGTCTCTTTCTGTTTCTGACTTGCAGTTGTTCTCTCCTCATCCCCTTTGCTTTCTTCTCCTGCATACAAATAAAGTTATTCCAATAATGTAGTAGTTAGCTTAACAATTTTGTTTTATCGCTTATTATCGGTTACTCAAACATTACTATTGGTTACTCAAGCATTATGTAATAGTTACTCAAGCATAAATTTCAGTTACTCAAGCATTAATCTTGGTTACTTGAGCATTAATCTCAGTTACTCAAGCAATATGTGATAGTTACTCAAGCATAAATTTCAGTTACTCAAGCATTAATCTTGGTTACTTGAGCATTAATCTCAGTTACTCAAGCAATATGTGATAGTTACTCAAGCATAAATTTCAGTTACTCAAGCATTAATCTTGGTTACTTGAGCATTAATCTCAGTTACTCAAGCAATATGTGATAGTTACTCAAGCATAAATTTCAGTTACTCAAGCATTAATCTCAGTTACTCAAGCACTACATTCAGTTACTCAAGCATTATGTGATAGTTACTCGAGCATAAATCTTGATTACTCAAACACTATTATCAGTTACTCAAGCAATATGTGATAGTTACTCAAGCATT